>WBNM01021189.1:0-32803 GCA_013399055.1 Ramphastos sulfuratus
TTTTCCAACTGAAAGGATTCTGTCATTCCAAGCAAGGCTGCTAGCTGCAGAACCTGTGGGGCACACAAGGACTTTGTCAGTGCTCCACAAAGCATACTGGAGATGGAGGTGGTTTCAAGGGTGGGTTGTGGTGTGGTGCATACAGAAGATGGAGGTGGTTTCAAGGGTGGGTTTTGGTGTGGTGCATACTGGAGATGGAGGTGGTTTCAAGGGCGGGTTGCAGCGGCTGCTCCAGCAGCAGAGCTGGTAGCTGGGTGCTTCTGAACAGGCTGCTCCTTCGCGGTGTGATTTCATGGAACCATAGAATCATTCAGGTTGGAGAAGACCTTTAAGGTGACCGAGTCCAACAGATTTGCAATGATAGGGAGCAGGAATCCGAGCCAGGCTGGCAGCAGCTGGTGGGGCATGCGTGGGGCTCGCCTTTGTGCCCCAGGGCATAGCCTAATTAGCTGTGCTTGCATGATCCCTGTTAAACAAGGCAGAGCTGGCTCCGGAGTCGCTCCTGGAGCCTGCGCGTTGTGCCGCTGCTCCACCAACGCCCCCGAGCCACGGGGGCACGTGGCCCTGGAGGGACCCCACGCAGCAAAATGTGAGTTTGGGGGAGACCGAGAGGGCTGATGGCTGCAGAACCTGGGTTGCTTCCCACCCTCCATCCTGCTGATGCCTGGTGATGGAGGCAGCTGGTCCCAGGAGCTGCCATGTTTGGTTTCAGTAGAACCATGCCACGTCTCCAACCCCTAACTTGTGCTGTGGTTGAGGGGTGATTGCTCCCACCTAGAACGTTTTGGGGTCCTGGGGGATGCTGCTGAGCTGTTTCTCAGCCTGGGCTGGCTGTTTTGGGGGTGCTTTGGCAAGGTGAGGAGTGTTTGGCAGGGCGCTCCTCAGGTTTCCCAGCATGCTGAGGAGGTATGAGTTGGGGGAAGGCAAGAGGCAGCATGTGGAGAAGCGTGGGCAGGAGGGTTGGAGGTGCAGCGTGCGCCTGTGCCGTGCGCCGCTCCCGGTGCACTCCCGGTGAGCTCCCTCCGTGCCAAAGATCTGCTGCTCTTCACATCCAGAGGAGAGCCTGCTGCATGGAGCCTCTCTGTGAATGTCCTGTGAGCAGGTTTCCCCTGGTGCTGCTGAGGAAGCAGGTCCCCCGGCCACCTCTCCTACCTCTCAGAGCGCACACATCCCCGAAGGGTGATGGCACTGCAGGCTCCTCAGGGAAGCTCACTGAGGTGGAAGGAGCTCGGCTGCTCTTTGTGCCTGGGAAAGCCTGGGATGAATAGACCAGAAAACTAATAGAGCAGAAGGTAACGAGCTTCATTGTGGAGCCAGGAGCAGCTGTCTCCTGAAAGGGGCCCCGTGCTTGGGGATGCTGCTCCTGTCCTCCTTCTGGGACAGCTTATGGTCCTTGGTGCTCCCAGCTTGGGTGCTGACAATGAACTAGAGTCAGGAATAGCAGAATGAAAGGGGTTGGAAGGGGCCTCTGGAGATCATCCAGTCCAACTCCCCTGCTCAAGCAGGGGGACCCACAGCAGCTTGCCCAGGATCACAATGTCCTGCTGGGTTTGGAATCTCTCTGTACAGGGACACTCCAAAACCTCTCTGGGCAGCCTGCTCTAGGGCACCAGCACCCTCAAAGTAAAGAAGTTCCTCCTCATGTTTAGATGGAACCTCCCATGTTCAAGTTTGTGCCTGTTACCTCTTGTCCTGTCATGCAGTGCAGGGTAGCAGGGCTCATTCCAGCGTGCAACTCAGGCTGGTCCAGCCTTGCACAGGTGGGTGCTGTGCAGGCATGTGTGATGCTTTAGCTGTGCAAAACGTGGTGGTGCTGCCCACAGCATCTTGGGGTGCATCAGTTTTTGGCCCAGCTTTACAGGCAGCAGCATGTCTAAGACTGGGGGAAGGCATTTGGTGCTTGTCTGTCTCTGCATCCTGAGCTCACTGGGTACTTGGGTGAGATGGTCCTGGTGGTTCCTGCCTTGGATCACTGATAGTGTGGCCAGCAGGACCTGGGCAGGGGTTGCCCCCGCTGCACTCAGCACTGGTGAGGCCACACATTGAATAGTGGCTTCATTTTTGGGCCCCTCACACTGAGGTGTTGGAGCAGGTCTAGACAAGGGCAATGAAGCTGGTGAAGGGTCTGGAGAACACGTCTGATGAGGAGCAGCTGAGGGAATTGGGGCTGTTCAGCCTGGAGAAAAGGAGGGGGAGGCTCTCTGCAACTCCCTGAAAGTAGATTGGGGCCAGGTGGAGGTAGTTCTCTTCTCCCAAGGAACAAGTGACTGGACAGGAGGAAATGGCCTCAAGTTGCAACAGTGGAGGTTTAGGTTGGACATGAGGAACAATTTCTTCTCCTCGAGGGTTGTCAAGGCCTGGCCCAGGCTGCCCAGGGCAGTGGTGGAGGGTTTCAAAGCAGCATAGATGTGTTGCTGAGGGCCAGGGCTCAGCGGTAGCTGCTGTGCCGCAGTGGTGGGACACTGAGCTCTAGGTGAGGGCAGTCAAAGGTCTCTTCCCACTGAGCAGCTCTGTGAAATCCTCGGCACCGGTGCTGGTGGAAGCCGCACTCGTGAGCGGGGTCTGGTCTGTCCCACCACCACGGGCTGCTAAAGGATGAGGCTGTCCCCAGCGAGGGTCTCCTGAGGGTGGGGAGGTAAACAACCCAGCGCCGCTAATGCCGAGGGATTTGCCGGGGCCAGAGCCCGCGCGGGGATGAGGCCAGAGGATTTGGGCTTTATTTAGCAAATCCCATCCCTGCTGCACCACCTGACGCTCCTCACCCGCCCTGCGGCCACCGCGGCCCCGGCTCCTGCGCCGCGCCTGTCACATGGACCTCAGGCATGACTCTGCTGAGATGAGTAATGTGCTGCCCTGACTCATTTTCTTCTTTTCCCTTTCTTAAGCCCGGTGACTTCTGCTCCTGGGGGTTGCTTGCAGCCTTCCTAATGCGTGCCCTGCAGGAGCTGCTGGAGCTTTCCAGCGCTTCTCCTGAGAAATTACCCTGTCTGGTTGGCCTGCGTCCACCCAGCATGGTTGGAAGGGGCTCCAGAAATCCCTAAGTGCCAATTTTCCCTTGAAAGGAGGGGGGCTTGTGGGCATGTTGTCTGTGGTGGGGAGATGGGTGGGCTCCAGTGACGATGTGGCCCTTTGTGGGACTCCACAGGGAGAAGGTTCTTGGTGTCACAGATTCATTTAGGTTGGAAAAGATCATCCAGTCCGACTCTTAGCCCAGCACTGCCAGCTCACCACTAAGCCATGGCCCTCAGCACCACACCTACACAGCTTTCAATCCTGCAGCCCTGGGCACCCTGGGACAGACACTGACAACGCTGTGGGGCATGAAGCTATTCCTCATGTCCAGCCTAAACCTCTCGTGGGGCAGCTTGAGGCCATTTCCTCTTGTCATGTCACTTTTGCCTTGGGAGAAGAGACCAATCCCCACCCGACTCAAATCTCCTTTCAGGAAGTTATAAAGAGCTGGCAGAAGAGGCCAACCTCCACCTGGTTCCAGTCTCCCTTCAGGTAGGTGTAGAGAGCAATGAAGTCTGCCTTCAGCCTGCTTTTCCCCAGGCTGCACACCCTCAGCTGCCTCCCCAGCCCTGTTCTCCAGACCATTCCCCAGCTTTGTCACCCTTCTCTGGACCTGTCCCAGCACCTCAATATCCTTCTTGGAGTGAGGGACTCAAATCTCAACCCAAGGTTTGAGGTGTGGCATCCCCAGTGCTGAGTACAGATGGAGTCCAACCATCAACCCAGCCCTGCCAGGTCCAAAGTGTCCATGGGTGTTTAGTGTCAGGTTCATGTTGGCCTCAGGTCTTGCCACATGCCATGTGGTCAGCAGTGATAAGCCAAGGAGCTATGGCTGCAAACTGGAACAGAGAAGGCTTCACCTCAATGTGAGAAGAAACCTCTTTGTAGTGAGGGTGACAGAACCCTGGAGCAGGCTGCCCAGAGAGGTTGTAAAGTCTCCTGCTCTGGAGACTCTCCAAACCTCCCTGGACTACTCTAGGGGATCCTGCCTTGGCAGGGAGGTTGCACTCTAAGGTTCTGTGATTCCACCATATGGTTGAGGTGTCCCACAGAGCTGTGTTGAGGTTAGCAACAAACCTGGGCTGTCCCACCTGTGCTGATGGTGGAGGTGGCTGAAACTCTTCATTGAAATGGAGGAATTTGGTGAAGAGGAAGGTTTTAGGCAGTGCCCACCTCGTGATGGGCTTTGCAAGACAAGTTCTGCCTTTTCTTGCTCGTTTAAGGAATATTAAACCCTACTAGGGAGCATCAAGGGCTGCAGGAGGTGAGCTGCTTGGGTATCTCCAGGCTGGAAGCAGATTTGCTGGGATTCAGGATGGACATGGGCATGGATCCTGCTTTTTAGCATCTGTGTCCAGCAGGGATCTGGGCATGCTGGGATGGTCTGGGCGGACAGTGGAGCAGTGCTGGGTGAGTTGTGTTGATCCAGGGGCTACAGATGGGCTTTCTGAAGGTGCTGGGAGCATCTGGAGCCAACGGACCACCTGCTTCATGATCCTGGTCCCTGCCCCAGTGCAGGGTGGTAGACTGGGAACACCTGGTGAAAAAAGACTCCTTTGTGGCTTTGGAGCCCATTTCCTCACTGCTGCATCCAGGCCCTGAGGAGGTGCTTGGGGGTTTCAGATGGGGCAAAAAAAGGATTATTTTTATGGGCAATTAATGAGTTTGGGGATTATTTTTTTTAAAGAGAAGAGGGGAGAAATGGGGAGAAGAAAATCTTTTTTTTTTTTTTAATGGAAGAAAAATGGTTTGTTTTTGATGGGGAGAAGGAGGGATTGCTTGAAGGGTGGAAAAACAGGAATATTTTTTTTTTTTGAGGGGGAAGGGATTTATTTTTTTCTAAGGGAGGAAAAATGGATTTTTATTTTATATTTATATGTAATTTTAATATATTTTTATATATTTATTTTTATATTGGGGAAAATAGGATTTTTTAGTGGGGATAGAACAGGATATTTTAGTGGGGGAGAAAGGGATTTTTTTGTTTGGTTGTTTGTGTTTTTGTTTGTTTGTCAATGGGGCAAATGGATTTTTTTTCTCTTTAATGGGAAAAAGGATTTTTGTTTCAGTGAGTGGAAAAGGAGATTTTTTTTAAGGGGGAGAAAAGGTTTGGGGGTTTTTTTGTTTGTTTTTTTTNGGGGAAAAGGAATTTTTTTGTAAGGAGGGGAAAAGGAATTTTTTTGTAAGGAGGGGAAAAGGAATTTTTTTGTAAGGAGGGGAAAAGGAATTTTTTTGTAAGGAGGGGAAAAGGAATTTTTTTGTAAGGAGGGGAAAAGGAATTTTTTTGTAAGGAGGGGAAAAGGAATTTTTTCAATGTGAGAAAATGGGCTTGATTTTAATGGGGAAAAGTTTTATTTCACGGGGGAAAGTGTTTTTTTTTAAATGGGGCAAAAGAGTCTTTATTGGGTTTTTTGAGGGGGGAAAGGGATTTTTTTTTGTAATGGGGAAAAAGGATTTTTTTGGGGAAGGGATTTTTTATTAATGAGGATAAAAAGGCTTTTTTAACAGCAGGAAATTTTAGTGGGGGAAAAGAGATTTTAATGGGGGAAAAGGGATTATTTTTAATAGGGGGAAGTGCTTTTTAATGGGAGAAAAGGTTTAATTGTTAATGGAGGGGAAAGGGTTTTTTTAAAGGGGGAAATGGACTGGGTTTTTTTAAGGGGAAAAAGGTTGTTTGTTTTTAAGGGGTGAAGGGTGAGAGTGTTTTTAAGGGATGAAGGGGACCTGTACAAGTGGGAGGTGTCATAGGCAGGGGGTTGGAACTAGATGATCCTTGAGGTCCCTTCCAATCTTACCATTCTATGATTCTATGACAGGGATTTTTTAAGGGGAAAGGGATGGGTTTAACAGGTGGTAAAAGAAAAAAATTTTTAAGGGGGGAAAGGCTTAATTTAAGGAGGAAAAAGCAGGATTTTTATTTTTATTGGGAAAAGATTTTTTTTTTTTTGAGAGGAAATGTGAACTAATTTTTAATTATTTTTTTTAGTGCTGGGGGCGGGTAGGAGATGGGATTTGATTTATGTTATTTAGTGTGGGAGGAAAATGGGAATTTAAAACTCGATTCGGAGTGAGGCAGCTTCTCTGTGGGCGGAGGCAGTGCCCATCGTTACCAGGTGCTGAGCTGCACCGGTGCCCTGGGGACAGAGCCAGGTGTCTCGGGGGTCCCCGGCAGGGCTGGGAGCTGGCTGGGATGATCCCACCGGAGTGCAGCTCCCGTTTCTGCAGTCATGCGTGGGGACACTGTACGATGTTTTAAAGCATCTTTCCTGCCCGCAAGAAAACCCAAACCAACCAACCACAAATGACAGAACTTTTGGGGCTCATTGAAGCTGATTTGGCCAGAATGTGCCTCGCCTATTTACTGGGCTAATCCCAGCCGTGTCTCATCGCCTCCACCAACGCCCCCTGCCCTCGTAGCAGCCTTGAGAAAGGTTTTAGCAGCTGTTGAGGATCTCCCACCCCGGGGGGAGCTGTGGTCCTGTGCTGGCTTGTGGGGGGCGAGGGCAGGCGGCAGGTTGCTGGGACGGGGCTGGCTCAGGTGGGAGCTCATCAGGTAGCGATGGGACGTGGGGGGGATGCCGGCAGAGGTTTAGGAGGGGTCAACTCTTGCAACCCTTCCCCTCCATCAGCCTCTTTTGTTCCCCCTCCCCGGCGGCGCTCCGGTTGCTCTTCACGCGGAATTAATTCCCAGGAGCGCTCGGAAAAGCGGTAGGGAGGGCAAAACCCTTTCCTCCATCATCATCATCATCATCACCATCCTCCTCCTCTCGGGGCTGGTTGGTGGCGACGTGACGTCATGTCGACGGATCGCTCTTCGGGCTGGCTGCGGGCAGAGCCAGGAGGGCCTGGCGGCAGCTCTCCCCCTCCCCGCCCCAGTGCCGGCAGCTCTCCCCTCCCACGCCGTACCGGCAGCCCCGCGGTGCGCTGCCGCTCGCCGCCGCTGCCTTCTGCCGGCCGGGCCTGTTTGTGCCTTCGCTCATCCCACCCCACCTCCGGCCCTAATCTGACAGCAGCAGGCATTAATCCTGCTGCTCCGGCAGCTCCCGGATTAGAGGGAGGGAAGTGCGTCACCAGGGACGCCCGGGGGATGCTTTTGGTCAAAGTGGGAGAGGAGAAGGGGGGAAAAAACCCAAACAAACAAACAAACAAAAAAGGCAAAAACAAAACGAGGGACACACACACAAAAAAAAAAATCTGGGAACTAGGTTGGTGTGTTCCCGGGGGTGTGTGTGTGTGTGCCGGAGGGGGATGTGTCGGGAGGCACCGCGCATGTGAGGAGGTGTGGGGAGGCAGCGAGCGGCTGCGCCGGAGCCGAGCTGGGCTGAGCCGAGCTGGGCTCAGCCTCCCTGCCTTTTTTTTTTTTTCCCCTCCCCTCCCTTCAGCATCCTCCGGTGATCCTGGAGGTGATACAGGCTCAGCAGCATCCATGGCCTGCCCTTAGCTCCAGCTCCTCTGCCTTTGCTTCTCCTCCTCATTCCAAAGCACCCGGGGGCGTCTGGGGTTGAATCCTGACATTGAGCCGCTCGAGGAACTGGGATTCTGTTCTCCACTGGTTTAGCTTTTTGGTTTTCATTATTATTATTATTTTTCGATTATTTTTTCAGGCTCCTTGGAAATTAAGGAATGCAATTCTGCCACCATGATGGAAGGTAGGTGATGAGCCCCGTGTGTGTCTTTGGGGGGATCGTTATGCTTTTAAAAGAGAGGAGGAGGAGGGAGGCTGCAGCCAACCTGCGGGTGTGAATCGTTTNCATCATCACCATCCTCCTCCTCTCGGGGCTGGTTGGTGGCGACGTGACGTCATGTCGACGGATCGCTCTTCGGGCTGGCTGCGGGCAGAGCCAGGAGGGCCTGGCGGCAGCTCTCCCCCTCCCCGCCCCAGTGCCGGCAGCTCTCCCCTCCCACGCCGTACCGGCAGCCCCGCGGTGCGCTGCCGCTCGCCGCCGCTGCCTTCTGCCGGCCGGGCCTGTTTGTGCCTTCGCTCATCCCACCCCACCTCCGGCCCTAATCTGACAGCAGCAGGCATTAATCCTGCTGCTCCGGCAGCTCCCGGATTAGAGGGAGGGAAGTGCGTCACCAGGGACGCCCGGGGGATGCTTTTGGTCAAAGTGGGAGAGGAGAAGGGGGGAAAAAACCCAAACAAACAAACAAAAAACAAAAACAAAACGAGGGGGACACACACACAAAAAAAAAAAAAAATCTGGGAACTATGTTGGTGTGTTCCCGGGGGTGTGTGTGTGTGTGCCGGAGGGGGATGTGTCGGGAGGCACCGCGCATGTGAGGAGGTGTGGGGAGGCAGCGAGCGGCTGCGCCGGAGCCGAGCTGGGCTGAGCCGAGCTGGGCTCAGCCTCCCTGCCTTTTTTTTTTTTTCCCCTCCCCTCCCTTCAGCATCCTCCGGTGATCCTGGAGGTGATACAGGCTCAGCAGCATCCATGGCCTGCCCTTAGCTCCAGCTCCTCTGCCTTTGCTTCTCCTCCTCATTCCAAAGCACCCGGGGGCGTCTGGGGTTGAATCCTGACATTGAGCCGCTCGAGGAACTGGGATTCTGTTCTCCACTGGTTTAGCTTTTTGGTTTTCATTATTATTATTATTTTTCGATTATTTTTTCAGGCTCCTTGGAAATTAAGGAATGCAATTCTGCCACCATGATGGAAGGTAGGTGATGAGCCCCGTGTGTGTCTTTGGGGGGATCGTTATGCTTTTAAAAGAGAGGAGGAGGAGGGAGGCTGCAGCCAACCTGCGGGTGTGAATCGTTTCCAAAATAATCAATAACAACAATTAACAAAAATCAAATCCTCCCCTCCCCCTAACCCCCACCAAACCAAAGCACCCTGCCCACTGCTGGCAAGCTGGAGGATGGTGATATAATATCAAACCCGTCAGGTTATTTGCAATTCCATCCCCAGCTCAGCCTGGTGGGCAAGCAACCTGGCTTGTCAGGCACAGCCACCAGTGCCTTCAGCTGGTGAGAGGAGAAGGAGCATGAGCTGGGGTGGGTTTGTGGCTGGTTGGGCTCCTGTGAGCATTATTTCAGCTGGGAAGCCACTTTCTCAGCCTGGTGTGGTGCTCAGGGGATGGATCTGAGCGTTGTCCATACGCACAGCATGGGGGCTGTGGAGCTCCTCGCTGGGCTTTTAGCCTGTGTGTACCTCCATGGACAAGCAGCTTTGCAGTAGGAGATGAGGATGGTGGAACTTAAGGTAATTTTATTTTTGGCCATGTTGTGCCACGGGTTTGAAGATGCAAGCTCTGGAGAAGGAAGTGAGGTGGGGGTCATTGCATGGAGGTCCATATGCAGAGCGTGGGGGTCGTGAAGCTTCTCAGTGGGGTTCTGCTACAGCTCTTTCTGGGTGAGCAGCCTTGCAGTAGGAAATGAGGATGCTGGAACTGAAGGTAATATTTTTTTGGCCATGTTTTGTCACTGGTTTGAAGATGGGAGAAGGACTGTGTGCGTGGGGGTTGTTGGATGGAGGCTTGCTGGAATAAAGAGAGAAATGAGAATGAAAATATGGGCTCCAAGCACAAGGTGCTCCAGGGGAGGATTGCAAGACTGCGTCTGCTCGTGTGTGGGAACAGCCTTTGGGCATTAAAGACATTTTTAACCCTCCTTGGTCATCTCAGCCATATGTAAAGTGATCTCCTTAATGCCTTCTGGAGCAAGATGCAGGGAAAGGCAGGCTTTGTAGTAGATTTTCTTCTAAAGCAAAGTAAATCAGATGAAAACATTGATTTTCATTTGCTTTTTGGCCCATGTCCAGGGTAGAAGGTCCCACCTCGGGGAGGGCTGCATCCAGCCCGGGGCTCGCGGCGCTGCCGGCATGTTAGCCACCAGCCAGCTGCTCAGCCTTTCCCCAGATGACAGGCAGAAATTGGGCTGCTCCTGCTGTGTTTCCCTTCAAATCCTGGGCTGCTACCCCCACCAAATCCACCTAGGGAGCCGCTGGGCTCCCTGGAGCCAAGACTTCGTGTCTTGATTTAAAATATTTGGTGATGCTTGGAATTTTGGTGCTGTAATGGTGGTAGTGATGTGGGAGCACAGCTCCTTGCTGGGTTTGTTGGCTCCTTGGTGTTAGGAGAAGGAAGGCTAAGAGAATGAGTGAAGGTGTTGGCCTCCCCTATGAGGAAATAGGTTTAGCATCTCCTCTAATATTGGTGATAAAGTCATAGCAAGAGAGATGTCAGATTTCTTAGGCTGTGGCACCAAAGGCATCAGAGCATGCCAAGCACCCATGACACATGGATGTCACCCAGGCTGTGCAAGAACAGGGAATGTTAGAGGAGGTGTCATGAACAATGTCATTTCTCACCAAAATGCCTCTGTTTGTGGAGGAATTAATGTAGATGAGTCCAAGCTGACCTAGCAGAATTCTTGGGATGGGTCATTTAATGCTTTTTGAGGCTGCTTGGTAGAAAGGTGGTTGAGTTTTGGTGTGGGTTTTTTTTTTTCATTTGTTTTTCCTTGAGGATTTTTGCCTTGTAAGTGTGCTGCTGGTGTGGGAGCCTTGGTTATGGTGGGCAAGGAGGTGGCAGAGGGTGCCCTGCCCTGGCTTGGTAGGCTTGGGTGGAGGCAGAATTGGCTCTCACCAACCAACTTTCCATTAAAAAACAAATGACTAGCCACAAACCTTCCCCTTTATCTGTGCCTTAAAATGTTTCCCTTCTCGTTCCCCAGTTAGCACCTGGGAACATAGAATGGAGGCAGCAAAATTAGAAGAAAAGAACTTCTCCTTTTGATGAATTTTTAAGCAGAAACTGCTTTTATTTGTGGAAGCATAGAACTTTGGTGACTAATCCCCTCCTGAAATGCTGACACCTGGCAGAGGTGCTTGGTTTTAATTTAAGGATGCTTGTGGTGTGCCTGAAACTTCTCTCCCTGCACAGAACCCCAGCAGGGTGGGGGTTGGAAGGGACCTCTGGAGATCATCCAGTCCACCCCCCTGCTGAAGCAGGGCACCCACAGCACCTTGCCCAGCATCATACAATGGCTTGAGTTGGAAGCCACTGATGACCTTAAAGCCATCAAGTCCCAACCACCCTGCCAGGGGCAGGGACACCTCCCATTAGACCAGATCACAATGTCCAGCTGTGTTTGGAACCTCTCCAGAGAAGAACACTCCACAACCTCTCTGGGCAGCCTGCTCCAGGGCTCCAGCACCCTCACAACAAACAAGTTTCTCCTTTTCTTAGGATGGAACCTCCTGGGTTGCAGTTTGTGCCTGTTGCCCCCTGTCCTGTCCCTGGGCACCCCTGAGAAGAGTCTGGCTCCATCCTCTTGCCCCCACAGGTCCTTTAGCTCTTGCTGAGCACTGCTCAGATCCCCTCTGGGGCTGCTCTTCTGCAGGCTCTCAGCCTCAGGGCTCTCAGCCTTTGCTCCTCACAGAGCTGCTGCAGGCCCCCAGCATCCTTGGAGTTTCCACTAGTTCCCAGTCTCTCTTGAACTGTTCTGAGCCCAGAACTGGACCCATTGCTCCAGCTGTGATGTCACTGGGTCAGAGCAGGAGCAGACCATCCCTTGACCTGCTGACCCCACTTCTGAAGGCACTTTGAGAACATAGTTTCCCACTGAGGCCATAGAACTGGGCTTCCAGGGGGCATTTCCACCAGCTCATCCTGGGGATGAGCTGCTGGTTGCTCTTCTCCAGCCCTGGTAGCTCCCTGCAGTTTGAGGATTTTTCTTGTTAGAATTATCATTATTTAAATCTCATCCAAGCATTGGACACTGCTGGAAGCTAAGGGCAGAACTTAGGAAGAAGGTAGTTGTGCTGGTACCCATGGGCAGCCTGAGCACCCTAGGGTGCAGAGCATAGAACCATAGAATGGTAAGGTTGGAAGGGACCTCAAAGCTCAGCCAGTTCCAACCCCCTGCCATAGGCAGGGACACCTCCCACTAGTATAGGTCACTCAAGGACTCATCCAACCTGGCCTTGAACACCTCCAGGGAGGCTGTGGAGCACAGAATCACCCAACGTGATCAAAGATCCCATTCTGTGCTTCTGTGCTCCACAACCTCCCTGGGCAACCTGTGCCAGTGTCTCACCACCCTCACTGCAAACAACTTCCTCCTAACATCCACTTTCAGTCTCCCCTCTGCCAGATTAAACTGAATGAATATGGCTCTTGGGGAATGCTGCAGGATGTGCAGTTTGGACTAGATCTGCACTGAAGTTAGAACATTTCTTGTAACCTCTGGTAGATGGGGAGGAAAAGTGCACATGATTCACTGACTGCTTCAAAAGCACAGTAGACACCATGGCAACAACCAGTCCTTGCTTGGAGGAGAACTGAGTATGTGCCACATGGTGACACAGCCACCCAAAGTGGATGGGTCCTCCACCTCTGTGTGCCCAAGCATTGATGTTGCCCACCAGCCGTACTGGGGGTGGTCTTCTGTGCTTGGCCTTGCTCTGACAGGTCAGTAGGTGTTTGGGGTGGGGACTAAACCTCCTCCAGCTTTGAACTGACTGAAAATAGCCTGCAGCAAAAGTGTCAGAACTAGACTTGTGGCTTGAAATGCTGTTGGGAAGCTCCCACCACATGCTGAGCCCCCAGGAACAGGCCCTGGGATTCTGGGGTGAGGAAAAGCTCAACCTGAGGCTGCAGTGTGAGTGCAGCCCAGACAGCAACTGTGTGCTGGGCTGCAGCAAGAGCAGTGTGGGCAGCAGGGCAAGGGAGGGGATTGTGCCCCTTTGCTCTGCTCTCCTCAGACCCCAGCTGCAGATCTGTGTGCAGTTCTGGAGCCCCCAGCACAGGAAGGACATGGAAGTGTTGGAGCCAGTCCAGAGGAGGCCACCAAGATGCTGAGAGGGCTGCAGCAGCTCTGCTGTGAGGACAGGCTGAGAGAGTTGGGGCTCTGCAGCCTGGAGAGGAGAAGGCTTCCAGGAGAGCTTGGAGTGGCCTTGCAGGATCTGAAGGGGGCTCCAGGAAGGCTGGGGAGGGACTATTGACAAGGTCTGGGAATGGCAGGACAAGGGGAATGGGTTTGAAGTGTCAGAGGGGAGATTGAAAGTGGATGTTAGGAGGAAGTTGTTTGCAGTGAGGGTGGTGAGACACTGGCACAGGTTGCCCAGGGAGGTTGTGGAGCACAGAAGCACAGAATGGGATCTTTGATCACGTTGGGTGATTCTGTGCTCCACAACCTCCCTGCAGGTGTTTAAGGCCAGGTTGGACAAGGCTTTGAGGGACCTGTGCTAGTGGGAGGTGTCCTGCCTATGGCAGGGGGTTGGAACTGGATGAGCTTTGAGGACTCTTCCAACCTTCCCATTCTATGATTCTACGCTGGAAAGGTCTCTGCAGATGTGGCTGTAGGTACAAGAGACATTTAGGTGTTCCCTCTGGTTGTAGAAGAACTCAGAAGTACTCAGCAATGCCCTGGGCATGGCATCAAGCTAAAGATCTGTCCACAGGAACAAATTTGTCTCCTGTTTGAAGCCATCTGTTGCAACTCCAGCGTACTGAATAGAGCCTAATTGAGTTTTGAGATCACTGCTGCAATGTGTCACTGGAGCCAGAAGCTCTGTGATGTCCAGAAAGATTAGAAGCTGTTGTTGATAGGAGCAGCCATGGTTTTGTTGAAGGTCACTTCTTCCTCTGTGGGAGACAATTAGCAGCATTTCTCCAGAGCCCAAAGCAGATGCTTGCTGCAGTGAAGCTTTCCCAGAGGGGCAACTTCTCAAACTCTCTCTTACTTTGCTCCTGTTTCTGGGGCGCTTGGTCACTCTGAGAACTTCCGTGGATGGTTGGTTGGTCAGATCCAAAATGGCAAAAGCTTTCTTGCATTCCCTTTTTAGTAATGGTTGTCCCCAAACCTTATGTTCAGCACTGGGACTGGAGGCAGCCAACAGCACATAAAAAGGTTCTTTCTTGATTAGATGTGTGGCTTGATTAGATGTGTCTCCAAGGCCCCAGCTTTGGAGACATTCAAAGTCAGGCTTGGTGGGGCTCTGAGCAGCCTGATCTGGTTGAGGATGTCTGGACTTGGTGATCCTGAGGGTCTTTCCCAGCCTGGATGTTTCTGTGATTCTGTGTCCCTGCTTACTGTAGAGGTGTTGAACTGGATGGCCTTAAGGGATCCCTTCCAAGCCAAAGTGTTCTCCTTTCAGTCAGTGGTGTCTTTAAATGTGCTTGGTGCTGGGATTTATCTGAGGAAGCCAAGAGCAGGTTTCAGGCAATCAGCACAGATTTAGGCATGGATGGGCAAACCATGCAGAAAACAGATGAGGACCATCACACCTAGGTAGGATCACACTAATGCAGATCTAGATTGGACCATAGGAAGAAGTTCTTTACTATGAGACACCAGAAGAGGTTGTCCAGAGAAGTTGTGGATACCTCATCCCTGGAGGTGCTTAAGGCCAGGCTCTGGATGGGGTTTGAGCAGCCTGGTCTAGTGGGAGGTGTCCCTGTCTGTGGCAGGGGGTTGGAACTAGGTGATCTTAAAGAAGCCTTCCAACTCGCACTCTTCCATGATTCTATGATCTTGGTTTTTCCAAGGTATTTTTGGAGCAGTAGCCCATGGCCACTCTTGGCCCTGCAAAGATGTCTTAGGCTGCAGGAGCATCTTCAGCCATGCCCTCTGAGATCCAAGGAGGATTTTTGTTTTCAGCCCTGCTGCCTCACCAGCAGCCCTCACACTGGTGAGGAAACTATTTTTCTGTGAATGCAAGAGATGGTTTGACCTAAACAATTTGATGATTCAATGATTTGGTGACCTTTTTGTCATGCCTCTGGAGATCCTCTAGTCCAACTATCCTACTAAACCAGGTTCACCTAGAGCAGATTGCCAGTGGCTCAGGCCCAGGGTGGGCACAGGGCTGGGGATATTAAATCCAAAGACATCCATGGATCCTTTTGGAATGTATTTGGAGGGCTGGTTCTGCACAGGAACACTGAGGTTCTGAGCTGCTGAGGATGAGGCATGTGGAAAGGGGGGTTTGGGAAGCCTTTGCAAGAGAAGAGAGCTCTTTGACATTATCTCTTGGTTTTGTGGTCTCCAGAGCAGGGGATGTGGTCAGTGCATCCACCCCAGAGCTGCTCTGGGCACAATGAGATGCTCCAGTGCTGTGTTGTGGTGCATCTGCTGAGTTTTCTGGGATCAAG
The DNA here is from genome assembly GCA_013399055.1 of Ramphastos sulfuratus. Classification (NCBI taxonomy): domain Eukaryota; kingdom Metazoa; phylum Chordata; class Aves; order Piciformes; family Ramphastidae; genus Ramphastos; species Ramphastos sulfuratus. The sequence continues at coordinate 15,109 of WBNM01021189.1, forward strand.
GTTCAAGCTGGGTTGGTGAAACTGGACCTGAAGAGCATCCCCATCAACGTGAGCTGGATCTGTTCAGCTGAGCATGGTGCAGTAGTGACCTCTGGTCATGGGAGGGGCAAACCCCCCACGTTTTTGCAGCACTTCAGCCCCTTCCCGCTGACCTGGTTTGGGTTTTTCTAGCTTGAGTCCAGTGGCAGTGAGTTCCTCCACTCTGAGGGAAGGGTTAGATGGCTCTAGCTGAGTCACCAAGAGAAAGACCTTTGGAATTTGGGAATTGGTTTGGATTGGAGCTGGTAGTGCCAATGTGGTAACTGAAGTTGTGGATTTAAGCCAAAACAGGAGCGAGGACACACAGCTTTGGGCTTCAAGTGATTGATGTGCTGGAGCCCCTGAAGGAAAGTCCCACCAAGGTGTGGGGGTTGGGAGGGAAGCAGAGGAAGTATGGCAAAACTCACCAACTACCTGTGGTGCAGGTCTGCAAAATACCTCCTTGGAAGAAGCCCCAGTTTTAAAATGTGCCCTCAGGCACCTCAGACTGGTGCCAAACACAACAATTTGGGTTTCTCTGCCAAGGCAGAAGCTTTCTGCGTGATTCATTGGCTTTGGCATTGGAACAGGCTGCCCAGGGAGGTGGAGGAGTCACCACCCCTGGAGGTGTTCAAGAAACATGTGGATGTGGTGCTGAGGACCATGGAGCAGTGGCAGTGGCTGAGCAGCAGTGGTGGGACTGGGAGCTGTGGGTGAGCAGCTGGACTTGGTGATCTCAAAGGTCTCTTCCAGCCTCAACAGTTCTATGGTTCCACTGAAATTGTAAAGACACTTCAGACAAAACCCAGAGGCAGATTAAATCAGGTGTCTGTTCTTCTTGAAGCTCCACCAGAGACTCTTCAACAGGATGAAACCCATGGCCGTGGGTGGAAGTACCCATCCCTAAGTGCTGGTGGAGCTTCTTGAGGTGGTACATTGGAGGTTCCAGAGTGGGAAAAGGCAAACACCTGGCAGCTGGGTGGGTTGGCTGTTAGCAGAGTGCCTTGCTGAGTAGCACAAAGTGTGGTCCTGTTTGCCTTGCCAGCTATTGAAGGGCCTCAGCCATTTGCTCTTCAGAGAGGTTCAGCTGCAGGCTGATGTTCCCTGGGGGCTTTTGAAGGTGTTTTCTCCTCCTTTATCTCTGTGACTGAGAGAGGAGTAAGGATGCAGTAGTTGCAGCTGCTGGTGTTTGCACTTCACAAAAATGATTTCTTGCCTCACAAAGTGATTTAACTTTCGTTAAGGTTTAGTTCTTAGAGTCCCAGTGTGGTGGGGGTTGGAAGGGACCTTGGGAGAACATCCAGTCCAACCCCCCTGCTAAAAGCAGGGTCACCCACAGCAGGTTGCCCAGGAGCACAATGTCCAGACAGGTTTGGAATCTCTCCACAGAAGGAGGCTCCAGAACAAAAGGAGGTTTTAAATTCCATCGTTGGTCACCAGGCAGCTGCTGGTGCAGGCACAGCCACCTGGGGTGCATGTTCTCCTCTGTGAGCCTTTGGGATTTTGGGACTGTCTTTTGGGGAGCAGGCACAGAGCTCCAGCCCTGTCCTCCAGACCCCATGTGGACTTTCACCACAGTGCTGGGAAGGGGAAGGTTCCTGCCAGATCCTGCCCTACGCTGGGTTAGTGCTGACAATCATAACAGGGCTTGAAAGCAGTGAGGTGCCAGGGCTGGCAACTGTATGGAGGAGGGGCTGGGGAGGAGCAGCTGGGGGTGCTCAGCCTGGAGGAGAGGAGGCTGAGGGGAGACCTTCTGGCGCTTTGCAACTCCCAGAGAGAAGGTTGGAGCCAGGTGGGGATTGGTTTCTTCTCCTATCACTTCTTCTTTGGAAGAAGAGGAAATGACCTCAAGTTGCCTCAGGGGAGGTTTAGGTTGGACATGAGGAACAATTTCTTCCCCTTGATGGTGGTCAAGGCCTGGCTCAGGCTGCTCAGGGCAGTGGTGGAGTTTCCATCCCTGGAGGGGTTTCAAAGCAGTGTAGATGTGGTGCTGAGGGCCATGGTTCAGTGGTGACCTGGCAGAGCTGGGTCAAAGGTTGGAATTAATCTTCAAGGTCCTTTCCAGCCAAAACATTTCTGTAATCTATTATTCCATAAATCATGAAGGGTTTTTGGTTTTGGTGTTTTGTTTTGGGCTTTTTTGTTGGGTTGGTTTGTTTGTTTGTTTGTTTGCTGTTGTTGTGTGTTGGGTTTTTTGTTTGTTGTGATTGGTTTTGTTTGTTTGTTGTTCTTGTTTAGGAGTAATGGAAGGAATAAACCCTCTAAAAATGTCCACCTGCATATTACAGGGAACTCAAAACTTGAGCTTCATGTCATCATGTGTAGGATGTATGGAAATGCTCTTGCAGGGAGGTTTGGGGTAGGGTAAGCTGAGGAGGATGGAAGTTCAGCTGATGGCTTCACAGTTTGCCCTCATCACCTGGCTGCAGTGACTGGTTCTGGAGGTCATAGAATGGTAAGGNTTGGAGGATTTCATATAGTCCCAGCAATATATTGATTTGCTAAACCATCCTGTCATAAATGTAGCTTGGAAAAGACATTTGAGATCATTTTAGAGTCATTTAAGCCTTCATTTAAGACCTCTAAGAGTCCAACCATTAACCCAACTACCGAGGAGCTATAGAAATCTTTTGTGTCAGGGAAATAATCTTTGAGATTCTTTTTGTCTTCCATGTCATGAAAATAATATTTGTGATTCTTTTTGATGAGTATTAGAAGATAACTTCCCTAAAGATCTTAGCCTCCTTCCTGGGAGCAGGCCTGGGGGGTAGGCAGTGGATGGATGCTGACCCAGCTGTGCTTGCCTCTAGAGGGGCTGGTTTTCAGCTTCATTATTGCTGGGAGCAGCATGATTAAAAATAACCTTCCCCAAGTATTTTGCTGTCAGCAAAGAAAGAACTAAATGTGATGCTGCTGGAAAAAAAAGATTCTGGTAGCCACCCCAATACTGGGGGAGGTTTGCTTGGAGCTGGTTGTGTTGGTAAAGACACCTGATGGTGATGAGTTCATCTGGGGTACCTTTAGATCCCTCTTAAGGTATTCTGCCAAATGCCAAAGGAGGAGTTAATTTTTAAGATGATTTCTTGGAGTTTTGCAGGGATTTGGCCTGGTTTGGGTGTTGGAGACTTCTTTTGCATCTTCTGGGCTGTAAGTCATTAAGTCGTAAGTCGTAAGGCTGTAAGTCGTTTGTGCTGAGTGAGTGACTCTGCTGACCCTACCTGCTGAGCTGGGGCAGCTCTGGAGTCCTCAGCACAGCAGGGACCTGTTGGAGCAGGGCCAGAGGAGGCCACAGCAGTGCTGGGAGGGCTCTGCTGGGAGGCCAGGCTGAGAGAGTTGGGGGTGTTCAGCCTGCAGAAGAGAATGCTCCAGGGAGACCTTCTGGTGGCCTTTCAGGACTTCAAGGGGTCAGTCAGAAAGCTGGGGACAGACTTCTGCCTGTTGCACTTCTGCCTGTTGTGCCAGGGCAAGGGGTAATGGTCTGAACTTAGAGAAGGAAGAGTTGTTTGAGGCAGAGGGTGCTGAGAGCCTGGCCCAGGCTGCCCAGAGGGATGGTAGCTGCCCCATCCCTGGCACCGCTGCAGGTCAGGTTGTTTGGGGCTCTGAGCAACCTGCTCTGGTTGCAGCTGTCTCTGCTGGCTGCAGGGGGTTGGACTGAGTGAGCTTTAAAGGTCCCTTCCCACCCAAGCCAGTCTACAAAATCTCTGCATGGGGGCTGCAGAGTGTGAGAGCCTGCCCTGAACCTCTGCAGGGAGCTGCTCCAGCGCTGTGCCCAGCGTCCTGCAGCTGCCCAGTGCTGGGCATGCACGTGGGAGCATCATACACCAAAGCCCTCAAACCTCCTAAAAATAGGCATCCCAGTGCCACTTGGGGGAGGGGGAGCCCATCCTGGAGAGGTTCTTAAATAGCACAGCAACCTTTAGAAATGCATCTGGCACTGTTGTGCCTGTGCCAGCCCTGAATGAAAGCCACAACTGTCCCCAGACTGAATTTAGTGACAATGTTGGTGGAGATCTTTGTGTCCTGCATCCCATGGGCGCCTCACACCAGGCACCTCTCAAAGTTGGTATTAAAAACCCAATTCCTGGGCAAAGTGATTCCTGCAGCTGCTTGGTGAATAGCCCAGGAGCCACCATTTGTGTCCTCCTGATGTTGAATTAGTCCTTAAATGCTCAGCTCCACTGCAGGAGAACAACGAGTTGATGTCCTGTGTGCTGGGGTGGATCCTGCTGATCCTACCCTTTAAGGACTGTCTTTAGCTGCTGGCCTGGTCCCCAAGTTCTGCTTTGGGGTTGGAGTAGCTCTGAGCCACATGGGAAAAGAGTCAGGGGTAGGTCTGGTGAACATCTGTGGTGTCGAGATGGAAATTTTGGGGCCTCCCCAGTGCACCCAGCAGCAGCAAGGCTGAGTTTTGAACTGGGTCTTGCCATGGGGAGCACCTAGACCTATATCTATAGGGCAGAGATTTGTGTTTCCATGGCTTGGGGACTGTTCCCACTTGCTGGGGCTGCACTTTGAGGCTGGGGTCTTGTCCCTAGAAGTTATTTGACCTCAGCTGTGCTTACAAATTCCCAAACACCAGTTTTATCTCTGCGTGTCTTTAAAGTACATGGAATCCCAGCATGGTAGTGGCTGGAGGTCATCCAGTCCAATCCCCTGCTGAAGCAGGGCACCCACAGCAGCTTGCCCAGCAGCACAGTGGCCAGGTGGGTTTGGAAGCTCTGCACACAAGGAGACTCCACAACCTCTCTGGGCAGCCTGCTCCAGGGCTCCAGCACCCTCACAACAAACAAGTTTCTCCTCCTGCTCACATGGAACCTCCTGGGTTCCACTTTGTGCCCATTGCCTCTTGGCCTGTCCCTGGGCACCACTGAGAAGAGTCTGGCCCCATCCTCTTGCCCCCACAGGTCCTTTATCTCTTGCTAAGCATTGCTCAGCTCCCCTCTGGGGCTGCTCTTCTGCAGGCTCTCAGCCTTTGCTCCTCACAGAGCTGCCGCAGGCCCCTCAGCAGCTTTGCAGCCTCCCCTGGACCCTTTCCAGTTGCTCTCTGTCTGCACTGAACTGGACCCAGTGCTCCAGACATGGCCTCACTTGAGGGGAGTGGAAGCTGCCTTGACCTGCTGACCACACTCTTGATGCCCCCCAGGAGACTATTGGTGCTCTTGGCCACAAGGACCCTTTGCTGCCTGATGGTGAACTTCTTGTCCACCAGCACTTGCAGGTCTCTCTCTGTGAGCTGTCTTCCAGCAGGTCCTCTCCAACCTGTGCAGGTGCAGGAGCCTTATCTGTGCTGGTTTGTGCTCCTTCACCGAGCTGAGATGGTGCAAAGAGCAGAGGCTTCATTTCAAGGTCTGTGAGAAATATTTGAGTAGTTTGCAGTGTGGAAAAGGTGCAGAGCAGAGGGAAAGATAAAGATGTGAGAGTCCTGCAAGCCCAAACCCCTCTGGATACATAGGGATGGGAGTTTGCTGCTCTGGGGCAGGGAGCACCTGTGTGTCAGCAACCACAAACCCAGAGGCGCTCGCTTGGCTCCAGGACTGTCTCCAGTTTCTCCTTCCTCTCTAGTCAGTGGAACCAGATAGGTGTTGTTAGCACCTTCCTCTCTAGTCAGTGGAACCAGATGGGTGTGTTTAGCAAGGTGCTGCTGCTTCAAAAGCTCCTTAGGCAGAGCTCACCTTGACCTACTCACACTGACCCTCATGGTTGAAGGTAGATTCAGGTTGTACATTAGGAAGAAATTCTTTACAGTTTGGGTAGTGAGGTACTGGAACAGGTTGTCCATAGAGGTGGCAGAGGCCCCATCCCTGAAGACATTCAAGTCAAAATTGATGTGGCTCTGAGCAGCCTGCTCTAGTTGAAGGTGTCCCTGCTGAGTGCAGGGGAGTTGGGCAAGAAGACCTTTGAGGGTCCCTTCCAACCCAAAGCATTTTGTGATTGACATGACTGAATCAGCCGGGGGGTCTTGTGTTGGAGGGGACCTGAAAGATCGAGTTCCAGCCCCCTGCATGGGCAGGGACACCTTCCACTAGCCCAGGTTGCTCAAGACCTCGTCCAGCCTGGCTGTGAACACTTTCAGGGAGGAGACATCCACAACCTGCCTGGGCAACCTGTGCCAGTGTCTCACCACCCTCACTGCAAGGAATTTCTCCCTGATCTCCAGTCTAAATCTGCCCTCCTCAAGCCTCAGTCCCTTTGTGGTGATCCCTTCTCCAAGCGAAGATCAGTGGTGTGACTTGGTGGGACTTGAGTCAAAACCTGCTGTACTTGGTGGTGTTAAAGCCTGGGGGCTGTTTCTGGACCATGTCACCTTTCCCCTTCCAGCAGGGCTTCATCCAGGTGTGAGTGTGTGGTGGCTTTAGTTGATTTGAAACAAAACTCTGATCTGGCCTCAGGACAGATTCCTCTTTGGAAAGGAGTTCAGGATTAGTTCTTAGCTACAAGAGGAGGTGAGCTTAAGAAATGTGTGTTGGGTGTGTCTTGCTTTGGTGATTTTGTTGAAGTGGTGGTGTTCATTGTGCCTTCTCTGGGAGCTGTGGTCCTGGAGAACATGCAGGGCTCAACATGCAGGGCTGAAGGCACTTTGCAGAGGCCATGGAAAGCTAACACCAGAAATGGAGCAGTGCTTCCCAGGCTGCTTCAGCCTGGACAAAGGGAGCCTGAGGGGAGACCTCCTGGCTCTCTGCAGCTGCCTGAAGGAGGCTTGGAAGCCTGTGCTGAGCACTCTGGAGCTGGCCCCAGCCCAGGTGGGCTCTCAGCAGAGGGGCACAATCCCCTCCCTTGCCCTGCTGCCCACACTGCTGGGATTAACCCTGGGCAGGGCTGGCAGCACATGGTGCCAGCTCATCTCCAGCTCTACACCCACCAGCACCCCGAGGCCTCTGCAGGGCTACTCTCCAGCCCTTCATCTCCCAGCTCCTGTGGGTGCTGGGCGCTGCCCCTCCTGGGTGCCCACAGGGGCAGAGGGTGAGAATGCCCTCCCTTGACCTGCTGCCCACTGAGAGTGAGTCTTTTGGGCAACTGGCACAAGTGGTGCTGCCACTGCTTGCTGATGATCCAACCTCTCTTCTCTGGAGCTATGTCTGTAATTAGACTTGTAAATGAAGACAGTTAAAATATTAATGCCTGCACTGAGGCAGTGTGGAGGACTCAGATCCTTGCTGCATTATTAACCCTGCTGAGAGGCTGCTCCTGTGCTTCAAAGCAGAGGCTGGGTTGGGCACAGCATTGTAAACACTGTGGAATCACACAACTGCTCAGGGTGGAAAAGACCTTTAAGATCATTGAGCCCAAGCATTAACTCAGCACTGCCAGGTCATCATTCTAAAGATAGAATAACTTAATTACCTATCAGCCAGGCAAGCCCCAAATTAACATAGAACCATAGAATGGTCTTGTCCAGAAAAGATCTCTGAGACCATCAAGTGCAACTGGCAGCCTAAGGCCGCCATAGCCATTACACCAGGGACTGAGTCTAACAGATCTCCTGGAGTGAGGCTTGTGAGGGGCAGCTGAGAGACCTGGGGTTGTGCAGCCTGCAGAGAGCCAGAAGGTCTCCCCCCAACTCCCTGAAAGGAGATTGGGGCCAAGTGGTGGCCCAAGGAAGAAGTGACAGGATGAGAGGAAACAGCCTGCAGCTGCACCAGGGCAGGTTTGGGAGCACCTTCCTTACTGAAAGGGTTGTCAAGCTGTGGAGCAGGCTGCTCAGGGCAGTGATAGAGTCCCTGTCCCTGGTGGTGGTCACAAATGTGTTGGCATGGTTTGGTGGGTGTCGTAGTGTTAGGTTGAGTGTTGGACCTGATGACCTTGGAGGTNGAGAGTGAGTCTTTTGGGCAACTGGCACAAGTGGTGCTGCCACTGCTTGCTGATGATCCAACCTCTCTTCTCTGGAGCTATGTCTGTAATTAGACTTGTAAATGAAGACAGTTAAAATATTAATGCCTGCACTGAGGCAGTGTGGAGGACTCAGATCCTTGCTGCATTATTAACCCTGCTGAGAGGCTGCTCCTGTGCTTCAAAGCAGAGGCTGGGTTGGGCACAGCATTGTAAACACTGTGGAATCACACAACTGCTCAGGGTGGAAAAGACCTTTAAGATCATTGAGCCCAAGCATTAACTCAGCACTGCCAGGTCATCATTCTAAAGATAGAATAACTTAATTACCTATCAGCCAGGCAAGCCCCAAATTAACATAGAACCATAGAATGGTCTTGTCCAGAAAAGATCTCTGAGACCATCAAGTGCAACTGGCAGCCTAAGGCCGCCATAGCCATTACACCAGGGACTGAGTCTAACAGATCTCCTGGAGTGAGGCTTGTGAGGGGCAGCTGAGAGACCTGGGGTTGTGCAGCCTGCAGAGAGCCAGAAGGTCTCCCCCCAACTCCCTGAAAGGAGATTGGGGCCAAGTGGTGGCCCAAGGAAGAAGTGACAGGATGAGAGGAAACAGCCTGCAGCTGCACCAGGGCAGGTTTGGGAGCACCTTCCTTACTGAAAGGGTTGTCAAGCTGTGGAGCAGGCTGCTCAGGGCACAGATAGAGTCCCTATCCCTNCCTGTCCCTGGTGGTGGTCACAAATGTGTTGGCATGGTTTGGTGGGTGTCGTAGTGTTAGGTTGAGTGTTGGACCTGATGACCTTGGAGGTCTTTTCCAACCTTAATGGCTCTGTGAAGCAGCATGGTTAATGAAACTCAAATTTGCTGCTGCTGAGGATGTGATGGAGACTCTCAGGGTTTGCAGTGGACTCCAAATGCCCTTTTTTCTGTGGAATGTGTCATGGGCAGGCTGCCTGGGCCCATGGTGGGGGCAGGCTGCTGTGTCAAAGCAGGAGAAGCTTCTGCTGGCCTGCAGAGAGTCTTTGAGGCACTGCTGTTTGGGTTATTTATCTGGGGGTTGAGCTGCTTCCATCTCCACTTCAACATTAATTTACTTTTCCTGCTGGATGTGGCTCAGAGAACTCGATAGTTCTGTCTTGCTCAGCAGTCAGGATTGGTACTGCTGTAGCAAAACAAAGTCCCTGTGGCTGTGGAGCAGCAGAAGCTGCCAGGCCTTTGGACCCACTGAAGAAACCCAGGAGGAAGGTGCAGGTCTGCATGTGGTGGGGGCAGCAGGTTGCTCAAACCCAGCTCCAAGCAGTGTGCGAAGGAAAACCAAACCTGAGAGTGATTATTTCTCTTTTCCTCCCTTTTTCTTCCTCTTCTTCCTTTTTTTCTTCCACTCCCTGCAGGTACTTTGGTCTTGAGTCCTTGGCATGGCAGTAGAATCATAGAATGCTAAGGTTGGAAGGGACCTCAAAGCTCAGCCAGTTCCAACCCCCTGCCATAGGCAGGGACACCTCCCACTAGCACAGGTCACTCGAGGCCTCCTCCAACCTGGCCTTGAACACCTCCAAGGAGGGAGCAGCCACAACCTCCCTGGGCAACCTGTGCCAGTGTCTCACCACCCTCACTCCAAACAACTTCCTCCTAACATCCACTTTCAATCTCCCCTCTGCCACTTCAAACCCATTGCCCCTTGTCCTGGCATTGCAAGACCTTGTCAATAGTCCCTCCCCAGCCTTCCTGGAGCCCCCTTCAGATCCTGGAAGGCCACTCCAAGGTCTCCTGGAAGCCTTCTCTTCTCCAGGCTGCAGAGCCCCAACTCTCTCAGCCTGTCCTCACAGCAGAGCTGCTGCAGCCCTCTCAGCATCTTGGTGGCCTCCTCTGGACTGGCTCCAACACTTCCATGTCCTTCCTGTGCTGGGGGCTCCAGAACTGCACACAGGACTGCAGCTGGGGTCTGAGGAGAGCAGAGCAAAGGGGCACAATCCCCTCCCTTGCCCTGCTGCCCACACTGCTCTTGCTGCAGCCCAGCACACAGTTGCTGTCTGGGCTGCACTCACACTGCAGCCTCAGGTTGAGCTTTTCCTCACCCCACACCCCCAGGGCCTGTTCCTCAGGGCTGCTCTCAGCCATTCCCCACCCAGCCTGGAGCTGTGCTTGGGATTGTGCCTACCCAGGTGCAGGACCTTACACTTGGCCTTGTTGAATGTCCTGAGGTTGGCCTGGGCACAGCTCTGCAGCCTGTGCAGGTCCCTCTGGGTGGCATAGATAACATTTGTCTTTGAGCACAGACTGAGCAGAACTAATGTTAATCATTTTCCCCTGTAGTTACCACAGAAGAGCATTTAAGGCAGAGATGTTCTCACTGATGTCTCCTTGAGAGGTGTGTGGCTTTTATGAGCTCATCCTTCTTCATGAATGGTTCTACCTCCAGAGACCATCCCCTATGTTGATATTTGGGGCTGGGGATGGAGGGTGAGGATGTAGGGTGGGAGAACAGGATTATTTTTTCTGCTGGAGATGTGAAGTCTTTGGTGTAGAAAACCAGATGTTGGTGATTATTAAAAATAAAACTCCCCAGGTTTAGCAGGTTTAGTTAGGCAGTGGTTGCACTTGAAGATCTTAGGAGGTCTTTTCCTGTGAAATAGTGAGAGGTGGTCCCATGCTGAGCCTCCTGAGGTTCAACAAGGCCAAATGCAAGGTTCTGCCCCTGGGCTGGGACAGTCCTTGGTGTAAACAGGCTGGAGAGCAGTCCTGAGGAACAGAGCTTGGAGTGCTGGTGGGTGAAAAGTCCTGTCCTGGGCTGCTCCCCAGCAGCATGGGCAGCAGGTGGAGGGAGGGGATTCTGCCCCTCTGCCCTGCTGGGACCCCCCCTGCAGTGCTGGGGCAGCTCTGGAGTCCTCAGCAGAGACAGGGACCTATGGGAATGGGACCAGAGGAGGCCACAGCAGTGTTGGGAGGACTGGAAGGGCTCTGCTGGGAGGCCAGGCTGAGAGAGTTGGGGGTGTTCAGCCTGCAGAAGAGAAGGCTCCAGGGAGACCTTCTGGTGGCCTTTTGGGGCTTAAAATGGCCAATTAGAAAGCTGAGGACAGACTTTTTATCAGGGCCTGTTGTTGACAGGGCAAGGGGTGATGGTTTGAATGCACAGAGAGGGATTGAGACTGGAGAGAAGGCAGAAATGTTTGGCACTGAGGGTGCTGAGAGCCTGGTCCAGGCTGCCCAGAGAGGTGGTAGCTGCCTCATCCCTGGCACCACTGCAGGTCAGGCTGTTTGGGGCTCTGAGCAGCCTGCTCTGGCTGCAGGGGGGTTGGAGTAGATGACCTCTACAGATCCCTTCCAACCCAACCCAGTCTGTGATTCTCTACCATACTAACTCCTTTCTCTCAGGTATCTTTTTTTTCTAATTATGGAGGAAGAAACTGCTGACTAGTAACTAACAGGTGATTAATGTCCCACTCGGTCAGAGCCATTTGTGTCTGAAAGATCTCCAGCATGCAGGGCTTGGTTCAGCTTAGGCTTGTGGCTACTCTGATCCTTTGACTAAGGATCACAGAATGGTGTGGGTTGGAGGAGTGCTCTGGAGGTCATCTGGTCCAACCCTTGAAGCCTTTCACCTTGGTGAGGGCTGCCTGTGAAGCTGCTGGCCCTTGGAGAGGCTGCTGGCTTTCCCCATGGGCAAGGCTGGTTTGGGGCATTCTTGTTGCCAGATGGGTAACAGCACACAAATGACTCTGGGCTGTCCTTGCATGAAGCTCTTTGAGGAACAGCTGCTGAGAGGACAGCAGAGATGACATCAAATGTGTCAGCTGCAAGCATTTGGTCTAATCTCTCCTCCAGAAGAGGAGCTCAAGGACCTCCTCACTGGTCCTTGAGCAGGATGCATGACTGTGGTATTTGGTGCTGCTGTTGCTGCTGTCTTCTGCAGCTCGTGGTTGGGCACCTTACTGCTGCTGCTGTGCCCCTTCCCAGGGCACAAACTGAAGCTCTGCTGAGGCCTTTCCTGGCTGGACATCAGGCACAGCTCACCTCTGCTTTAGCCAAGTACTAACTGTGTGGCATGAAAGCAGCTGTTGATCCTCCAGACAGCAGCAAGCAAACGTGGGAGCTGCTGGTGGGGTGGCTTTGGTGCTACAAACCCAGCAAAGGCTGAGGTTTGTCCTGTTCAAAGTGCAGGTTTAAAGTGACATTAAGATGGAGCTGGGCAGGCTGCAGAGATGGGTCCTGCCCTGTACATTGGATATGGCAAAAGGGAGAAGACTTCAGGAACTTTGGTAAGGACTTCTGTGACCCTTAATGTGTTTACTTGAGTGGGTTAACATTTCAGGCTCAAACTTGAACATCAGTTCCATCTGAACGTGAGGAGAAGCTTCTTTAAGGGTGGTGGAGTACTGGCACAGGCTGCTGAGAGAGGTGGTGGAGTCTTCATCTCTGGAGACCTTAAAAGTCCACCTGAAGATGTTCCTATGTGACCTTCTCTGTGTGAATCTGCCTTGGCTGGGGACTTGGACACCCACTCCAGAGGTCTGCAGACCTCTGTGAGGATTATTAGGATTCTTCTAAGGTGGGAGGTCTCCGAGGGGGTGGATGGGGAGAGGACTGGCAAGGTTACACCTGCAGGGATGTAAATCTCTTCTCTGAGCCAGGTGTGAAATCTTCCTTGCCTTTATCACTCTGCAGTTGGCACTGGGGCCTCCCTGACTCTCCTGGTAGCCCTGTGGCCGATGGCATCTCCACGCTGGAGCTGTGGCACTGCTGAGCAGAGCAGTGTGGGTCAGTGGAGATCTGCTGCCAGCATGACCTGTGCAGCAAAGTGAGTGCCTCAGGGCTTTAGGAAACCCTTCCCAGGTTCAGCAGCAGGCAGATGTCCAGCCCCAGCCAGAGACTGCAAGGAGATAGGTCTAGAGGGGCAAGTGGAAGCTAGGTGTCTTGCCCAGCTGTGCCAGGAGGTGCTGGGCACAGGGTGGGGACAGCTGAAGGAGTGAGCTGTGTCTTTGGGTGACACACACAGTCCTTCATGCTGCTGTCACCCAGTGCTGCCGTCACAGGGAGGCAACTCTCAGGGCCTTCCTGCTGCAGATGGGTTTGGATCCAGTACCCAGTGGTGCTTGGTGGGGAGAGCTGCTGGGAAGAGCTGGGGTTTGATTTCCATGCTGGGGGCTGCTTTAGAGAGCATCACTCCAGTGGTGCTTAGCTCCTTCCTGTTCTGAGGAGCATCCTGGATGCTCCACGTGGATATCCCTGACTTTCTTCCTTCATGCCCATTTTGCTGCTGCTTCACTGCCTCTTCTCTGCTTGCTTTCCCACTGGAGGTCACCTCCTCTCTTCCAGCAGTAAACCTGTCTCCTCCTGTGAGGAGGAGCCTCCTCCTGCCCCATAATGCTTCCATGCCTCTGTGCTCAAGGTCTCATTAGTGTCTTTAATAAGGATGACTCTTACCAGGACAGGTTTTACAGTGCTTCAGCTCCTAAAACCAGCTGAAGTGAGACTTGAGGACCAGAGCATGAAGCCCTCTCCCATGCACAACCCTCAGCTGTGTCCCTGCCCCATCAGATGGGATGTTTTAACAGCTCTCTGGGCCGGAGTTGGCCATGTCAAAAGAAGAAACATGAGCTCCTCTGGGGCACAGGCACCCAAAGGCAGAGCTATCCTGGGAAGTGACTGTGGTGTCACCTACCAAACTGCAGCCACTTCTGCTGTCACCTTTGGGGCCAGCTGGTACTTGGCACGGGTGTTGGCTTTGCCAGGGGACCTGCTCCCACATCTCCAAGGCAGGCTTTCATGGGTTTTTGTTATTCTGCCTTTCCTAAAGATGCCTGTCTCCCCTCAGTCAGCACCATCTGAAGCAGATGGTGGGGCTGTTACATAACCCAGCAGAAGGCTTCCTGACAGAATGCAGCCAGATTGGGAGCTGCCTGGGAGGAGACTAAACAGCCCTCATTGCTGGGGTGTTCAGCCTGCCCTGTCTACTTTGGGTTGGGAGGATGAAGTTATTCTGGGGAGGTGAGATCAATGGAAACCTTCCTCTGTTATTAATAACTTGTTTGAGTCTTGGAGCTGTTGGAGAGAAGCTGGAAGATGAAAAGTAGTAAACCCAAAGCTGTCCACACAAGGTTGCATGATGAGCTCGTGGGGTTCAGCATCACTCCCAGCTGCTGGAGGTGTATGGGCCCCACAAGGGACTCTTTCACCCCTGGTGGTGTGGTGTCTGCTCTGGGAAGAGGAGGGAAGTGCAGTAGGTGTGTGGTTTTTTTCAAGAGCAGTTCCTTTTTCCCCTCCATTTCACAGGGACAAATGTCCAACCTGAAAGGTCCATGGACAGCACCAAGGGAGACCTGGTGGAGCCTCCCTTGGCCCTAACCCACCTGGCTTATTCCTAGCTCACAAACTCTACTCAACCACAGGGTGCTGAGACTCTGAAGAGCCTTTCTGTATTTTGATAATATAAATCCACCATTAGTCAATTAATCCAAATTGAGTAGGGATTTTTTTAGGGTGCTGGAGCCCTGGTCCAGGTTGTGGACTCTCCCTCTCTGTAGAGCTTCCAAAGCCAGCTGGTTGGTATGATCCTGGGCAAGCTGCTGTGGGTGCCCCTGCTTTAGCAGGGAGGTGGAGTGGTGATCCCCAGAGGTCCCTTCCAAACCTGCCCTGCTGGGGTTGGGTGATGTGCTACAGAAAGCTGGTGCTTGTAGTGCTTGCTGCATGCTTTAGGTGATGTTCAGGAGGGGAGAAAATGCTTTCAGTTCAAGGGCATGCTCAGAGCATGAGCCAGACCAAAGAAGCCAAGGGTCCCCCAAAACAGCAATGGAATGAACTATGCTGGAGCAGACAGCTCCTAGGATGAGTGTTCCATGCTCCTGGGGTCTTCAGAGCTGATTCCAAGTGATCTCAGTTGGCTTTAGACAAAATGTTTGACACTGAGGGTGCTGAGAGCCTCGCCCAGGTTTGCCAGAGAGGTGGTAGCTGCCCCATGCCTGGCACCACTGCAGGTCAGGCTGTTTGGGGCTCTGAGCCACCTGCTCTGGCTGCAGCTGTCCCTGCTGACTGCAGGGAGGTTGGACTGGGTGTTCTGTACAGTTGCCTTCCACCCCAAACCACTCTGATTCCATGAAGGATCTTCTGCCAAGCAGGGTTCTGCTGTAGCTGTGTCTGACCCACAGTGCTTTGGGTTTGGTGACTCCCAGACCAAGGCAAAACTCCTAGGAGCTCTGAAAGGAAAAGAGGCCAGAAACAGCTGCTCTAGAGTCAAGGCCTATAGTTCATTTTGGCTGCTTTGGCCACCAGGATCTCTAAATTACACCCTGCCCTAAATTAATTGGTTTTGTGCCCCTGGCAGCACTGGCATGAGAAGTGTCCAGCAGCTTCCTGCTGCAGCCAGGTCTCAGAAGTTGACCTAGGTGGTGGGAAATCATCTGCAGGAGAACTGTCCAGCCAAGTGGAAATGTGGGGGCTTGAAATGCTCCAAATCCTTTCCTTGGTGTGCTTGCTGCAAGAGGTTATTTACAATCCATCTCCTGGGTAGTCTTAGGCTGGAAAGGGAGAGGAACTTGGATGTATTTGCTCCTGCATCAGTTTTAGAAGCGATGTGATGGTGGTCACTGCCCTGATGGGATCCATGGCTACCAGGGCTCCTGGAGCATTGCACCTCCCAGGCAGCTCCAGCATCTTCTGACAGGATGAGCAGGAATGGGTTTGAGCTGGGAGAGAAGGGGACTCAGGCTGGAGACTAGGAAGGAATCCTTTCCAGTGAGGGTGGTGAGACGCTGGCACAGGCTGCCCAAGGTAGTTGTGGCTGCGCCCTCCCTGGAGGTGTTCAAGGCCAGGTTGGATGGAACCTTGAGCAACCTGGGTTGTGGGAGGTGTCCCTGCCTATGGCAGGTGGGGCTGGAACTACATGATCTTGAGGGTCCCTTCCAACCCAAACCATTCTGTGGTCTCTGTTACCAGACATCATTTTAAGCTCTGTGCTAGTCAAGAATCAGTGCAGAAAATGCCCAACCTCTTGGTTTAAAGTGGCTTTTTACATCAGAGAGCTTTCCCCACCATGTGTGGATGCCCACCTCCAGCATCACAACAAGATCTGTAATTAAGAGTGAGAGCTTGGCAACATAAACTGTGAAATATGTAGTCACATGCTGAGAGCAGGTTAATAAGTGCTAAGTGAACAAATACAATCCAGGAGCAAACATCCACACTACCTGCTAAGCCCTGATGGCCATTCCTGGGGCTTGGGTCTTGGCTTGGAAGCTTATTCATGGATTGCTTTGGGTCTGAATCATAGAATGCTAAGGTTGGAAGGGACCTCAAAGCTCAGCCAGTTCCAACCCCCTGCCATAGGCAGGGACACCTCCCACTAGAACAGGTCACTCAAGGCCTCATCCAACCTGGCCTTGAACACCTCCAGGGAGGTTGTGGAGCACAGAAGCACCCAACGGGATCTTTGATAGTAGTTGTTGTGATCTTTGATCACGTTGGGTGCTTCTGTGCTCCACAACCTCCCTGGGCAACCTGTGCCAGTGTCTCACCACCCTCACTGCAAACAACTTCCTCCTAAGATCTCTGTGTCTGTTCTGCTGGGGGTCCCACAGCTGGATGTGGGATTCCAGGTGAGGTTATTGATGAATTACAGTTTTACAAGGACGTGAGGAAGCTTTTGGAGGGTTGATGTGAGGCATAATATCAATATTGTGCTCTTGTTTCTCTTCCTTCTCTCCCCAGGATTGAAGAAACGTACAAGGAAGGCTTTTGGTATACGCAAGAAAGAAAAGGACACTGATTCCACGTGAGTCACGGAGCTGTTCCCTTGGGAAAGGGGAGGGATGCCACACAGGGGGGTCCTGACAGGCTTCAGAAGTGGGCTGCTGCCAACTGGGTGAGGTTCAGCACGTCACAGTGCAAGGTCCTGCATTTGAGGGCCAACCCTGCTACAAATCCAGGCTGGCTACAGGGTGGGGTGAGAGGAGCCCTGAAAAAAAAAAGATCTGGGGGTGTTGGTTGGTGAGAAGCTCACCATGAGGCAGCAGAGCCCTCATGCAGCCCAGAAGGACACAGAGCTGTTGGACCAAGATCAGAGGAGGGCCTCAAAGATGATCCAAGGGTGGGAGCACCTCTGCTGTGAAGATAGGCTGAGGGAGATGGGATCCTTGGAGTGGCCTTCCAGTACCTAAAGGAAGGCTGGAGAGGGAATTTCCATCAGGGTGTTGAGTGATAGAGCAAGGGTGAATGGTTTTAAGGTGAGGGAGAGCAGGGTTAGACTGAATCTTAGGAAGAAGTTCTTCAGTATGAGAGTGGTGAGACTCTGGAATAGGTTGCTGATTTAGTTGGGGCAATTAAGGAGGCAGGAATTATAAAATATGTAGCTATTTTATTTCCAAAAAGCCCTGCCCACAAACTCTGTACAACTCAGTTACAGTTGGGTGCTAATTCAGTCAGGAGAACCTCCACAAGGATGCCTATGGGCAATTCATTCTTTTAGGAGAATCAGAGAATTGGAAAAGCTTAGCCACAAAATGGCTCTGCCCCACTTACAAATAGAAGGCAGCCCAGAGCCCTGGGGAATGTCTGTGCTACTCTCAGCAGTAGTGGAGTGGAATTCAGAGACAGTCTCTGGCTCCTTCACAGCAGTGTTGGAGCTGCTAGGCATCTTGATAGCCATCGAGAGGCTTCTAGATCTTCCCAGGCTCTAGCAGGGTGCTGGGAAAGAGGGAGACAATATCTGGCCTGATCCTGGTCCCTCTTGGCAGGGAGGTTGGCAGAGATGCAGGCAGATCTCTTGCAGATGTCCAGAGAGCACAGTGTCGGTGGCACTTCTCACCATGGCATAAGGCACTTAATGCCTTCTCCTCAGACCTGAGGCACTTAAGTTCCCAG
>WBNM01021191.1:4926-15571 GCA_013399055.1 Ramphastos sulfuratus
CCCCTTCAGATCCTGGAAGGCCACTCCAAGGTCTCCTGGAAACCTTCTCTTCTCCAGGCTGCAGAGCCCCAACTCTCTCAGCCTGTCCTCACAGCAGAGCTGCTGCAGCCCTCTGAGCATCTTGGTGGCCTCCTCTGGACTCAGTCCAACACTTCCATGTCCTTCCTGTGCTGGGGGCTCCAGAACTGCACACAGGACTCCAGAAGACTTTCAAGACCCATCTGGATGTGCTCCTGTGTGACTTGCCCTAAATGATCCTGCACTGGCAGAGGGTTTGGATTTGATGATCCCCAGGGGTCCCTTCCAACCCTTACCATTCTCTGATCCTATGACAATGGCATCCTATATATGCTATATAAATACTTGTGTTTTCAATGCTGCTTACTATTAACTCACAAAGAAGAAAATAAATATGTGTCATCAGTTCTATCTGGCCAAAAGTCTTCTTTCAGGAACAGCACAACATATTCCTTTGCCGTATATAATTGCCTTAATTAATTTTTGGCCTACCCTCAGAAGCTCACTTCCATCTCTGTCCCCACAGTGTCCGAAGAATAAGCAGTTTCTGTTCTCTCCAGCTCTCAAAATAAAAAGCCTAAAAAGACTCTCCTTTTGCTATTTAGGAAAGGCACAGAGAACTTTTCCTAAGTGTAACTGGTTTGCATGCCAAGAACTTTCTTATTCATGGAAGATGTCCTCAAGCTCTTTGCTATTGTTCTGAGGTCTTCCCCTGGCCCAGGCTGGTTTCTCGGCATTCCTACAACAGCTTTGTTCCCCATGATGCCCAAGAAGGCAGAATTCCCCATCCCATCGAATCACAGAATCCTTTTGGTTGGAAAAGTCCTTGAAGACCATCAGCTCCAGTCACTAATTCAGCAAGTCTTGTGTTCCCCAGCACCGCATCTTTGCCTCTTTCAGACACCTCCAGGGATGTAGATTCAACCTCTTCCCAGGGGAGCCTGTTCCAATGTTTGAGAACCGTTACAGTGAAGAAGTTTCTTCTAATAACCAATCCAAACCTCTCCTGGTGCAACTCGAAGCCACTTCCTCTCACTTCATCATTTGTCACAGAACAGACCCACACCCACCTTGCTGCAATCTCCTTTCAAGTACTTGTAGAGAGCCTGAAGCCTGCAAACACAGAAAAGCTGGCACTTAGGATTGGTCTCTATCCTACTGCAAAATGTTCACACTGCAGCTTTTCAATTCCTTCTCTTTTATTTTTTTTTTCCTCCCCAGCTACCAAAAATTCCACTTTTAATGTGAAGCAGAGCTGGTGTTCTGTGACCACCCTATGAGGGGAGAGATCTGTAACTCAGTTAGAGAAAATTATTCCCTTTAAACAAGATACTGACAACATGATCCAAAACAACATATCCAGTATTCCATGATCTGATGACAAAGGAGATTGTCTGAAACAAAATTTAAAAAAAGAAAAAAAAAATTACCTTATTTTGTAACATATTAGTAAGAAAATATAAGTTAAATGGAGTCAAAGAGAAGATTCAGATACTTCCCTTTGGAGGTGGAGGTGGTGTGCCTGGCTAGATGTGGATCTACTCAGCCGGGTCTGAAATTTAGGCTGTGGAGTATTCCATGATCATAGAATCATAGAATGGTAAGGTTGGAAGGGACCTCAAGGATCATCTAGTTCCAACCCCCTGCCATAGGCAGGGACACCTCCCACTAGCACAGGTCACTCAAGGCCTCGTCCAACCTGGCCTTGAACACCTCCAGGGAGGGAGCAGCCANATTTTTATATCTCCCAGGAAAGTAAAGAGATTCTGAGACAAACTCTTCCATGTTCCTGTTGTCCCCAGCAGCTGCTTATGAGAAAGAGGTTGGACTCAACACTCGGTGTGGGAATGTTATTCAAGCCCTGGTTAAGTGCCAGAATGTGTTGGGAAGCAAGAGTCTACAGGAAAAAAAAGTACCAC
Source organism: Ramphastos sulfuratus (assembly GCA_013399055.1). Taxonomy (NCBI): domain Eukaryota; kingdom Metazoa; phylum Chordata; class Aves; order Piciformes; family Ramphastidae; genus Ramphastos; species Ramphastos sulfuratus. Next base: position 6,864 of record WBNM01021191.1, read on the forward strand.
CCTGATTAAAACCTGATTTGACTGAGTTTTCTTTATGCAAAGGGTTACCAGAATAGTAAGGCAAAGTCATTAGTCAGATTTTCCTTCCCTTACTTGATCATTACCAGGGATGCTTTTATTGCTGTTAGCTGAATGATTATTGTTACAACTACCCCTCAGCGAGCTTCTTAGGTACCGCTCTGTTCTAGCCTCACTTCCCACATGGTATGTTCAAAGTCCTGTTGATGCTTCTCCTTCTTTGACTATTTTTCCACACTTCTCTTTTATTTGTTGCAATGAATGTAATTGAATATATGAGGAAAAGATGGAAAGCAAGCCCCCAGCACAAGAAGGACATGGAACTGTTGGAGCGAGTCCAGAGGAGGGCCACAAAGATGATCAGAGGGCTGCAGCAGTTCTCCTATGAGGACAGGTTGAGACAGTTAGGGGTCTGCAGCCTGGAGAAGAGAAGGCTTCCAGGAGACTTTAGAGTAGCCTTCCAGTATCTGAAGGGGGCCTACAGGAAGGCTGGGGAGGGACTATTGACAAGGTCTTGTAATGACAGGACAAGGGGCAATGGGTTTGAACTAGCAGAGGGGAGATTGAAACTGGATGTTAGGAGGGAGTTCTTTACAGTGAGGGTGGTGAGACACTGGTACAGGTTGCCCAGGGAGGTTGTTGCTGCTCCCTCCCTGGAGGTGTTCAAGGCCAGGTTGGACGAGGCCTTGAGTGACCTGTGCTAGTGGGAGGTGTCCCTGCCTATGGCAGGGGGTTGGAAATAGATGATCTTTGAGGTCCCTTCCAACCTTACCATTCTATGATTCTATGAGCTATAATGCCAAAGAGTTCCTTTTCTCCCTACATTGCGTTCTTCGTGAAGTCTTCATTGAAACTATCAACACAAACCAGTCCATACTATGCTAAAGAACAAAATGTATGAGCAAACAGCAGAAGACAACAGCAAATACTATTGTGGTAATTGGAGGGATTATTATTATTGCTTGGGCTTGATGATCCTTTGATGATGGAAAGACATGGAACTGTTGGAGCCAGTCCAGAGGAGGCCATGAAGATGCTCAGAGGGCTGCTGCAGCTCTGCTATGAGGACAGGCAGAGAGAGTTGGGTCTGCAGCCTGGAGAAGAGAAGGCTTCCAGGAGACCTTGGAGTGGCCTTCCAGTATCTGAAGGGGGCTACAGGAAGGCTGAGAAGGGACAATCAACGAGGACTTGCAATGCCAGGACAAGGAGGAATGGGTTCGAACTGGCAGAGGGGAGATTGAAAGTGGATGTTAGGAAGAAGTTCTTTGCAGTGAGGATGGTGAGACACAGGCACAGGTTGCCCAGGGAGGTGTTCTAGGCCACGTTGGATGAGGTCTTGTGCAATCTATTCTAGTGGGAAGTGTCCCTGCCTATGGTGGGGGGTTGGAAGTAGATGATCTTAAAGGTCTTCTCCAGCCTTAGTGACTCTGAAAAGATAAAACTCTGAGCAGATTGTATGTGATATCTGTTTAACAACACCTTCAAAAATGGTCTTGGGTGGACTGCTCTCTAAATTTTGGCCTAAACAAACATCAACCACAGGATTTCTCTGCAACATGCTTCACTTTTCATCATAGCCACGGCCATGATTAAACACCTCACTGTATTCTGCGAGTGCTCTACTACTCCTGGTAGGAGATCATAAGATGTTGGGGTTAGCTGTCAGATGCTTTAGTCTTCTAAAGACCACTGCCTTTTAACTAAATGCTTGCTTATCTTTCTAATTTAACATGGCCCCACATTCTTTTTTTTATTTTTTTTTTTTTGTAGTAATTTTGGACTATCTGATAACATATAATGGAAAACATGTTTATGTCTTCCCCTGGTTCTTGCTGCATATTTCAAATGCTTAGAACAACAATTTTCAGAAGCTTTCATTAAGGTTAATTTAAAAACTACATTAAATACAAACAGATTTTCTCACAAACAAAATGCAATGTGTACTTAACAGACTTCTGTATGTTATGTTTGATAAACTACCTCATATAAATGCAAATTCTGACTTTCTGCCAGAACCAGGTGGTACAGAAAATATTTCTATTAAACAAATAATGCTGGGAGAGGCAAACTTGGAGTTGCGAAATGTTAGGCTGAGAAAGAGGATTTGTTTTGTTGTCTTCATCCAGGTCAGTTGTGTGTTTGTGTTATTTCTCCTGAGTGCTTTGATGCTTCTGCACTAAAGGTGGTGTAAGACAGTTCCATATAAAAGGCAGAGTCATGTATTCATAGAATCAGAGTGGCTTGGGTTGGAAGGGAGCACCAAAGCTCATCCAATCCAACATCCTCTGCAGTCAGCAGAAACATCCTCCACTAGATCAAGTTGCCCAGAGCCCTGTTGAGCATTATCTTGAATATCTGTAGGGATCTGGGGAAGGACTATTTACAAGGTCTTGTAATGACAGGATGAGGGGCAATGGGTTTACACTGGCAGAGAGGAGATTTAGACTGGATGTTAGGAGGAAGTTCTTTACAGTGAGGGTGGTGAGGCACTGACACAGGTTGCCCAGGGAGGTTGTGGCTGCTCCCTCCCTGGAGGTGTTCAAGGCCAGGTTGGAGGAGGCCTCGAGTGACCTGTACTAGTGGGAGGTGTCCCTGCCTATGGCAGGAGGTTGGAACTAGATGATCCTTGAGGTCCCTTCCAACCTTACCATTCTATGATTCTATGACTCTATGACTCTATGATTCTATGATTCTCTTTGGCCTCAAATACCTCCCAAATCTCACCGTTACAGTGTTCCACCAACTTCTTAGTAAAGAGCTTCCTAACATCCAATCTAAATCTCTCCTTCTCTAGTTTCAAACCCTTACTCCTCATCCTATCACTACAGACCTTTGTAAACAGTTTCTCTCCATCCTTCTCGTAAGCCCCCTTCAGGTACTGTCCCTGGAGTCTGATCTTCTCCAGAGTGATGGTTTGGGAGTTCCCTGCCTGCCCCTCACAATGCAAGTCATCCAGACTAGACTCAGACAGCTGAAAGTTAAGGACTGAAGCTCTATTTACAGCTTAGCACAATATACAAGCAGAGATACACACAATAGACAGGCATATTTATAGAAATATAAAAGTTAAAGGTAATACAGATCACAATGCCCCTACCAGAAGTCAGAGTGCCCAGGAGGGGCTTCCAACCACCCTTCCATCTTCTTTCCACCCTTCTACCTTACCCCAGGGTCTGCTTTACGTGCAAGGTGAGTTTGGAGGATGGGCAAGGGGGGTTAGAAGCAGTGATGTGTTGGGTTACACAGCAGAAAGCAGCAGACACAGCAGCTCCCAGAGACAGAGACGCTGCCTTATCTATGTTTGTGTCCTTGTTTTTATACATCTCAGCAAGCCTATGAGTGAAGCAGACATCACCATTGCTTTTCACAGCCTATAATCTATTTTTTTTTNAACCTTACCATTCTATAATTCTATGATACTAAACAACCTCCCTGTGCAGCCTGTCTCAGTGCTGCATCACTCTCACAGCAAAGAAGTTTTTCTTCATGTTGAGGTGGAAATTCCTGTGTTCCACTTTGTATCCATTGCCCCTCATCCTATTGCAGGACACCACCAAAAAGAAACTGGTATGTTCTTCCTGACTCCCACCCTTCAAATAGTTATAAACATTAATGAGATCATAGAATCCTAGAATCATTGTTCTCTCAGTCTTCTTTTTTCCAGGCTAAACAGCTCCAGATCTCTCAGCCTTTCTTCTTTAGACAGATGTCCTAGTCCCTTCTGTGGCCTCCATTGCAATCTCTCTAGCACATTCCTGTCCCTCTTGAATTGGGGAGCCCAGAACTGGACATGGTAGTCAAGATGTGGTCTTACTAATGTAGAGTAGAGAGAACCTCCCTTGCCCTACTGGCCACACTCTTCATAATGCAGCCCAGGATACCATTGGTATTCTTGGCTACAAGTCCACATTGCTGTCCCCATTTTGACTCCATCTAGAGCAGAACTTTTTCACATGTTCATATAACACTTTTGTTTTAAAAAACTAAAGCAAGCATAATGGCAGACTGGAAAACAGGATGATTCTATGATTCTATGAAGTGGCAGAATCACCTCTCTGCACAGGATAAATATACATTTTTAACAAATTTTGGGGTTTAGTGTTATATATGGCTATTGCTGCCTCCTTTTTCTTTACAGAACAAGAAGTACAGGAAGATACCATGCTCTGAACTGAACTCTGAAACTGAGCCAGAAGGATCAAGAGAAAGAGGAGAAAGCCTCAAACCGGGAATCATTAGGTACAGTCTGAAAAAGGAGCTTCATATGTTTTTTGCTGGGTGCCAACTCATCTTGCTGCAGTTGGATGATGCTCATTTGGAAAAGGAGCATGAAAATTGAAGCTGCCAGAGGCGACTCCAAAGAGCATATGATGGAAACAAATTGAGTCACCACCAATGTGGCTAACATTGTTGGTGGAAACTGGGACACCCGCAGGAGCCATTGTTCACTGTACCTCGTCTGGTTTATGTAGCTGACTGAGTTGAAAGCTGCATCTGCATTAACCTTGTGATTTGAGGGGGATTCAGGCAATGTGGTTTCAATTGTCTATGGATGCCAGTAACAATCGCTCCTACTGGTCTCCCACATTCATGGTGTTGTCTCAGCTCATCCTGGTGAAGCTGTGGTGAGAGCTGTTTCCTGATGTGGTCACTTTTAGCAGGCTGCTGCTCTGCGAGTTTGCTAGGAAAAAGGTTTTGTTTCACTCTTCCCTCTGCCCCAACAGCAGCTGCTGCAGAGAAGTGTTCCCTGAATACATTTTGCTGTGGAAAAGGGCTTTTTTTTTGGTTTGTTTTTCAGGCTGGTTTCTGTCCTGACTTGCTCTGAGGCCACCTTTAGTGCTATTGCAGACATATCTGAGGCAGTGGTTTGGTCTCTGCTCTTTTTGAAGGCTTGTACTGGTTTTACAACCTCTTCCCACCCTACTGGTGTGCACAGCTCTTGTCTGTGAGCACTTTTTCTGTGGGCATGGGGGTGATGAGACCTACTAAAATAGTGAGCCATCATTTCAACCACCACCAAATTACAGCCATGCCTGAGGCAAATTACAACAGCTTTCTGACAGTGTCACCAAGCTATCTTTGTGACAGAGATGGAGATAATGAGAATTAATTAATCAGTCTTTGATTAGAAAAAAAGAGGAGGGGGAAATCCTTCTGCTGTGATTCCACTACAAACCACATGAAACTGGTGAGGCTTACATTTGATGTTACTTCTCAAATATAGGGCAGGCATTTGTAATGCAGTGCTCAGGGCTGTGTGGCTATCTTTAGCCTTCCAAACCATCTGCTGGTGGACCAAAGGGGTGAGAGGTCCTCGTGTTGAGGATAAATATACCTTAAACACTAGCACCATGAGGCTTATGCAGGTGCTCTTATTCTCACATTGAGCAAACTCCCACTTATTGAAAGATCTTGAGTAAAGCCCCAGGTATGCTCCAGCTTACTAGAGCCAAATTTACTTTCTTGGCATCGTTTGGGGTGAAATTTTGTGTCGCACTCTTTAGAATGATGGCTCAGACTTAGAAATTTGTCTCTTATGACCAAACATGAACTACATGGTGCCAGTGTCTGACTGGAATTACAATTATCTAAGTAGATTCATTTGTATCCCTTCCATAGCAGTTTTTACTCTGGGCACAGGCTTTTTTTCTGTGGGACATGGGAAGAGCAAAATTAATCTCATAAAGGGGAAGGGGTTTACACTGAAATCGATAGTTACAGAATTAACTGGGTAAATTACTTTTTCTTAATTCTTTCTCTTCTCAGAAGATGCAGTCTTGATGGGTACACAAGCCCAATGGCTGCCAAAAACCTGATATCACACAAAAGAGTTCATCTCAGATGTGCTGAGCTAGTTGAGACTTGAGCGTTAGTGAAAACTGAGAGTGTAAAAAAAAGTGTCAGCCTTGGAGGTGGAAAAACACTTATTTTGGCTATTAAAAATGGAGAAGTTGAAGGCTTCCAGGAGACCTTACAGTAGCCCTCCAGGATCTGAAGGGGCCTACAGGAAGGCTGGGGAGGGACTATTGACAAGGTCTTGCAATGTCAGGATGAGGGGCAATGGGTTTGAACTGGCAGAGGGAAGATTTAGACTAGATTTTAGGAGGAAGTTGTTTGCAGTGAGGGTGGTGAGACACTGGCACAGGTTGCCCAGGGAGGTTGTGGCTGCTCCCTTCCTGGAGGGGTTCAAGGCCAGGTTGGATGAGGCCTTGAGTGACCTGTACTAGTGGGAGGTGTCCCTGCCTATGGCAGGGGGTTGGAACTAGATGATCCTTGAGGTCCCTTCCAACCTTACCATTCTATGATTCTATGATTCTATGATAAGAATGCAATTATGTGCTAAAAAAAAAAAAAAAAAGTCTTATCACTTATAGAAAGAGCAGTGTGGCTCTCCTGGGCAATTTTTTACAGATGAGCCAAATATGTGATTTTATAGCTGGGTGTTAGAGGATACACAAAACCAGGGTGCTTGCATTATTTCAGAGAGACAGACTGTTGGATGGCATGGGCACAAGAAGCAGTTCTGCCACATTGCTGAGGTAGTTGATGCATTTGCTGTGGCTGGATTGAACTGTGAACCCCAGGGCCCAATTCAGAAGTGTGATGGTTTGGGNAGTCCATTTCCCTTAGTGTATCTTCTGGTGCTCAGAGCTCTCAGATTCTCACTTGAAGCCAGGCAGAGGCAATCCTATTGTACCTGCCTGCCACCCAACTTTCAGCTTAACTGTAGCTTCTCTCTGGCTGTGTTTAGGGGATGCAACCCAAAAGATGCTGCAGCACCAAGGCAGGAATTCCTAGACCAGCCATAGCATTTAATCTGTAATGATAGTGGTAAAACCTTCTCACTTGTAGTTCACTGAAGTCAGTTGTAGCAAGGGCATCTATAAAAGCCACAGCATCCCTTTAAAGACAGCATAAATCATAGAAAATTACAGAATCACAGCAACATGCAGGTTGGCAAAGCCCCTCAGGATCACCAAGTCCAACCTAGAACCCTACTCTACAAGATTCACCTTAAACCATAGCCCTAAGCACCACATCCCAACCACCCTTAAACACATNTTTTCCTTCATCCAGGTTTCAGAAAAGGTTAGGAGCAGAACCTTTCAAATGTCTATGGGGATGCTACAGCTTGAATCATGTGGTGTGTCTTCTCATGGCAAATATTGGAGGCAATCTAGTATCTGATAGAAGGCAGATTTTGGTTGGAAGAGATCTTTAAGATCAACTCCAACCATTAATCCTGGGGACTATCAGGACTTTTATTTTGCCCCTTTGCATAGAATTGGGTTGTACAAAACCTTAAAGGTCACCTAATCCAACCTCTCTGCAGTAAGCAGGGACATCCCCAACTAGATCAGGTTGCTCAGAGTAACAGTAACCCTGACCTGGCATGTCTCTAGGGATGGGGCCTCTGTCACCTTGCTGTGTCATCTGTTTCAGTGTTCCACCACTCTCATAGTAAAGAACTTCTTCCTGACATCCAATCTAAGTCTAAGCTTCTCTAGTTTAAAAGTATTGCCCAGTCAATATTCAGGATCAAAGTCCTAGTAACAAGTTGTCTTGGCACTTAGTATTTCCAGTCCATATTCTCAGCCACAAGGGCTTCAAGAAGCAGACATTTATTATTTCCTCCATTTCTGAATGCAAGAACAACTAACAATTCACTCATGACTCCAGAAATCTGACTGATCCTCTAAAGCTGTTTTATCTATGAGCTCCACAAGCTTCTTGTTCCTGGGGACAAACCCTGGCAGCACCAGCTCCTGGTATCATAGAATCACAGAATTGTAGATTCATAGAATCATAGAGTCGTAGAATCGTAGAATCATAGGATCATAGAGTCATAGAATCATAGAATCAAGCAGGTTGGAGGAGACCTCCAAGCTCATCCAGCCCAACCTAGCACCCAGCCCTAGCCAATCAACCAGACTGTGGCACTAAGTGCCCCATCCAGGCTTGTCTTGAACACCGCCAGGGATGGTGACTCCACCACCTCCCTGGGCAGCCCATTCCAATGTCAATCACTCTCTCTGTCAAGACCTTCCTCCTAATATCCAGCCTAGACCTTCCCTGGCACAACTTGAGACTGTGTCCCCCTGTTCTGTTGCTGGTTGCCTGGGAGAATATTCTTTGTGCAGTGAATAATTTATACACCAAACCCAGCGTCACCACTAGAGTGTCCTTCCTTTAAGTGATATGAAGCACAATAATTCAAAGATAGGGTAGATATATGCTGCCTTCATCAGGAAAAGAAATATTTCATCTTTATGTTAATGCAAGACATAGGTTGCCAACTGAGCTGCTATGCATCAGGTGACAGCAGATGGATTTCGTTATGCTGCGGATAACGTTTGTGGCCTAGAAATTTTGGCAAAGAACCTTTGTCTTTCTCTGCTAAGAATAATACAGGTAATGGGAGTGGAAGGCTGCCTTTATAGCCTGAGCAAACCCTTTAATGTTGTTCTTTTTGTTTGAAAGGTGTATATTTGCTCCAAGGACTGAAAGGGTAACAGAAAATTACATCACAGATATATATATGTCTGTCTGCCTGTGTGTCAGCTATCAGCCCAGGCAGTTCTATACCTTCTATGTTTAGTTTCATGTATTATATATTAAACCACATCAGGAGTGATGTTCTGCTGAATGGAATACAGATGTGGAATCAACACAGAATGATAGAATCACAG
>WBNM01021193.1:0-28690 GCA_013399055.1 Ramphastos sulfuratus
TCTATGATTCAGCTTATTTGAGGATCCAGTTCTAAATACGTCTGAAAACCCAGTGCTGTTTCCCTTAGATAAGGACTCTTCCAAGCAAAGGCACATTCTGTAAACACCTGCTTGAGATCTGACAGCTTCTCTGTCAGTAACTGGGCAAATTCTTCTGAATACCCACCTGTCACAGATGAAGAAATGGTTCCAATGATACACATGTAACTTCTATAATATAAACAGGCTCTAGTACTCCACTGGATGCACAAGATCTGTGAAGCTGACACATCCCTGCTGCTAGTGGGTGCTACAATGTTTCCATTCCAACTTTTCCTCAGTCGCTTCAGAATGTGAGCCAAATTTTGCAAGTTAATTGTGAACTGTACCATGACTAAGGAGATCTGATATAATGTGCTGAGATTTCTCAGCACATTTTCACATTACTGAGCAACGCTTTTATTGGACCTACAGGCATGTTTTTTCCAGGCCAGTATCTAGTGGCATAAGCAGGGTCACATCTGACACAAATACGGACTAATCCAAATAAACCACAGACAGTAATATCAGTGATTCCCAAAAGGAAGCATAAATACCAACTAGGTAACTATTCATGTCATCAGCCTGGGAAACTGCTCCAAAAAGTCTGGATCAGAGTCAGGCTACCTCACACTAAAGGAAAGCAAGCCCCATCCTCTGGCATTTAACAGTTTGATTTCTGCTTTTCAACTGACCAGTAAGAGAGATAGCAGTGCCCAAACTTGTGACTAGAAATATAGTTTGGAGTGGGTAGCATCTCAAGGATATTAAGCAAAAAACTCATTAGCTACTTTTTTTATTTTCACACTCCTTTTCTGAAAGGCTTTACAAAACTGGATAAATATTATTGGGGGGGGCGGAAATCCATGTTTTTTAATGCACCCTTTCAAAATTTTGTTAGAAGATCACTTCTCTCAGTGCTTCTGTCCTTTTTATCCTCAGCAGTGGTTCATATATATACATATAATCTATCTAGATATGGGTTTAGAACAGAATTATTGTTACATAAAATCAGCTGCTTATTCAAGAAAATCTTCCCATCCCAAATCTTTGATAGTACACTGTGGAGTGGACGAGATATAAGTATTTTATAAGACTGATATTTTTCACTTTACTTCTCTTAAGCAATATCCTGCTATTTGGAGGGTTTAAAACTGAGATTTTTTTTCCCCAAATTATTAGTGTTAATTCGATTATGATCCTGACAACTACATATTTAGCCACTTCAATCTACAAGTTATACACGCTGCTTGTCAAGACAGGATACCAAGTCCTATATAAGATAACTTAGTAACCTGCATAATAGATTAAAATTCACTAAGCTGTGTCTCTATTTAGCATAGTTTGGGATTGCTGGAATAACAAACTTGCTTTGCTAGCTTTTTGATATGATGTCAGCAACTACTACTCCTTACCATAAGTCTCTCCAAGAAAAAAAAAAAAAAAAAAAAGGGAGAAGAAAAGAAAAGCTTTCTAGAATATATCAGTGGTTGATCCCTGATACAAGACTTGGGATTAGAATTTACCTAGGAGAATAAGCATTTGTGACAGACTTTTTGCACTGACATGCAGAATCTGAGCTGGTATTTGTAACCTGTGGCAACTGGATTCTACTCTCATTGTTACTGGAAGGCATTGAAAGACCTTAAAAGTGTCAAGAACTTCCACAAAAACTATTTTTGTGAGCAAGATGTTGGGTCCAAACATGCAAACAGAAGCCAAGTTCCTCTGCTTAAATGAAATTTTTGGTTGCAGTTAAATAACAACCAAGGCCACTTGCCTACCAAAACATGCTTACATTTCCACCCTCAGAAAATTACAAAACAGAGAAATTCCTTACATCCTCAGACTCAAAGACATGGCAAATCATTTTGTACTGCCTCTTTCCATCTTGGGAAGGATGAGATGCTTCCACATTATCCTGGGAGTTAGACCTTGGCATTCGTCTACGAGCCATCAAAACAACGATGTTTCCTATATCTGCTATGTAAGAAATGGTCCGCAGGGGATGATCCATCATGGTTTCCTGGGGAATACAAAAAAGCCCAACATGAGCAGCTGTTTCAACTAAGTTGTTATTCCACACCTATTATTATGAAAACAAAGAAATGGCAATGTAAGATCTCTGTTAAGTGAGGTCTGTAGTATCTGTCATGCTTGAAGGGAGATATGATGTGAAAACAAGAGTTTTACTTGCAAAAAGTAAAGCAAAGAACAATTTTCATAAATTAAAGCACAAAGACCTCATTATCAGAAGCTGAATTTGCTGGGCATCCCTGTGCAAAGGACTATGAACTTAAAAATATCACAAGCAGACATTTTGGGCTATTCTGGGCATAATCAATACTTAATGCATCATGGCTCGTAAGTACTGACTTGACTGCAATTGCTAACCTGCAAATTCTAATAATTCCTACATTCAGACACAGCAAAGAATTGCATGCATGACACAGTTCTTGAGTATTGGTTTCTTACTAGGAAATCCTGGAGGGAAACACATGAGCCAGGACTTTTTGAAGGACAAATTTTGGCAAGTACGTAAAAATCTATTCCAGTAGCTTACTCCCACAACACTGACAAAAGCATCTTTCTCCATACCTGTGTGTCTGCATTCAGCACTTTTATTCTTTGTGTAGAAATGAAGAGGTCCACTTCAGTCATAGGTTGAGATTCACCTTCTGGAGCCTGCAAATCAATGGATTAGAGTCAAACAAACTCAACAGATAACATCCTTACTAATGGTGTTAGCTCATGAACAAGGGTGCAGGAAGACACAGCCAACTGAACAGCAATGCAAGATAGAGTATTAGACTGCAGAAGCTAAACACAAAGATGTGGAAACTCTCTCTCTATATATATGAGAATGTGAATTGGATATTAATTGGAAAATTATTAACCCCATAAAAGCTTCTCTGACATTTTTCTTGATTTAGTAAAATTATACCTCACTGCACTATGAACTATATAAAGATTTCATGAAAATCAAAATTATTCTTCCATTTTCTCCACATTATGAATCCCACTTTAAAGAAACTTTTTCACAGAAGACATAGAAAGGCCTACCAGAAGTTTTATACAGGCTAACAATGACTGCCAAGACCAAAAGAAAAGCTTGTACCATAGGCAGGTAGTTTAAGCAAGTCATAACGCAGTTCTGATAAGTAGCCCTTCACAGTCAGACAATGCATCACTATTCAAGCACTAACCCACTGAAGAACTTATATTTTCTTAGCAGAAAGCAAACACTTGCATTAGAAAAAAAAAAAAAGAGAGAAGTTAAATACACTTAAAAACTCCATAAGCAAAACATTACTGAGTCGGTCTCAGCATGTTACTGTGTGTGTATATACACATAAACTTTTTTTCTTTTTTTGCATCCAGCAATTCAACACATCCATGAATCAAACAAAACACTCATGTAGAAAGATGAAATTTAAAAAAAAAAGAAAACTGATTTATCATTTTACAGAGTCAAAACCTTTGCCATGTTAGTTGGGTTTCCTTAGTAAGCATTTTGGGTACTGCCTGTTAACCATTTGATAAATCCAATCTTTACTCTGTTTCTAATGTGAAATGGCTAATGATAAGCAACAAAAAATGGCCAACCAGGCAACTGATTTTTGAGAAATGTCAACTTGTATGGTGACTCAGAAATAAATCTGGAAAAAAAAAAACTTGCTGGATGCAGAAAAAAACCCCATAAAATAAAAAGAAAGCCAAAAAATAAAATAAAAAAAAAAAAAAAAAAAAAAAAAAAAACAAGAAAACAAAAGAACAGGCATAACATCAAGCTGATGGAATTTGTACTGCACCTTCTTCCTGCTTTTGGCTAATTTCTGGGCCATCTGCTTAGCATGGAACAAACAGAGACAGGAGAATAGTTAGAGAAGAACTTACAGAGACTCCAAGTCAAGACGGAATCTGCATGCTAATGCCAGAGATCACAGGCTATTAGCTGTTCTGAATTAGTCCTCTGCTTAGATTAACTTCCTCCTTTACTTTTTGGATTCCAAATGATTACAATTTTCATGTTTAGTATAATTACTTTTAAAAATGAAAAGAAACCATACCAGAAGAATATTTATTTACTTACTTTTTTCATTTAAAATGTTACTTGCAACAAGAGGGTTTACTTGTGCGATCTGCATGTTGAGTTGTGGGGTGGGTTCTTTAGTTTAGTTTGTTTGTTTTAAGGAAAAACCACAGAGCTTCCTCTCATTTAGAGCAGTGTAATCCATGGTGCTACTTCTTTTGAAGAAAGGCAGTGTAAAATGTGACAGAAGAACCTTAACCATTATTATCTCAGCTTTTCAGAGCCAAAGATTTAATTTTCCTAATGATCTCATACAGTCTCCAATAAACAGCCTCCCTAAAACTATGTTATTTTTTCCTGGAAAAACGTCAGAAGGTAACTTGCACCTCTACCTTCTCCCCATTCTGTGCAAATACACCCACGTCGATCTTAGTATTAGGTATCTGGTCTTCCTGTGACACCTTCACCAAGATATGTCCACGCCACCGCATTTTTTCAAGAAGGTGGTGAATGAGTACTTCTGTTCCACAAACACCCAAAAGCAGTTCTCTCATCACTAAATAGTTTAATTAATTTACATCCAGAGATATATCAACATGTTGTAACAAACTAATTCCTTACGTGCTTGGTACTACACTGGCAACAATAATAACACAAGTAAGTATCATTCTTACCTCTTGCAATCATTACTTCGAACTCTGGTGAACTGAACTTAGGGGCCTGCTTACTGAAGAAATGCTAAGCTTACCAGGTTGTCAGGTCTCTTTACTATTGACAGTAACAACTTCCTGGGTAACTAACAGGTATCCTTACTATTACAGGTTTCTTGCAGATGTATGGCTAACTACTTTTATGAAGGACAAAAAGGAAGCTTCAGTCACATGACAAGTCAAATATTTTGTACTGACACTCATGACTTAAATTTTCCAGGTTATGTCTAAACAAACCTGAAAGGAGCATTGAGACTTTAGACTGTGCTACTTATTTACAAATATAAATATTCTCACACTACCTTTTAGCCACGTTTTTCACAATAAGAAATACTTGATAGCCTGCAGATTGCAAACACAATGGCAAAAGCCATTGGAACAGCCTCATGCTGCAGACTCTTCATCATGTGAATATTAATTTACATTGGTACTCAGAAATAATACACTGTTCTAGAGTAACAGCTGCCTGCCACAACTGCACAAGGTGGAGACACCAGTGAGACAGAGCATTTATAATGCTTCCCAGAATCAAGTTCCTCTTCAAACAGTTTTCCTCCAATCTCTGTCCCATCCTCAAACTTCATAGAGTAACAGACCTCACAATAGTAAAGTACAGGCCGAAAAGATGAAAAGGGTGAGGAGGAATCCTCAATTTAGAGGTTTGTAAAGCAGAATCAAAAAATAATTGAAACAGTATCATTAAATTTACTGAAAGTTCTGCTCTTGCAATGAAAGCATCTAAGTAGCATTTTAATGTTTTAAAGAATGACTTTCAAATATTTCATAAAACTAATGCAATGATATGGAGCAGCCAATTTTAATAAGTCATTTAACACTGCACAGAAACGTCGTAAAAGAAATTATCATCCATGAAAAGAGGAAAAACAGGGTAATTCTATGCAGGACATTTTATCAGATAAATCCTCTATCATCATGTTATTTTTGTAACTGAAATCAAAATACTATTTCTAAGAAAAAACAGAAAACCTAATCCAAACAAGTATTTGGAAAAAAAAATAACAGAGTAATTTTATTTAAGATAATTTAAATATAACTACATCTCATAGCATTTTCCAAAACTACAAATTGTTATAACCATCAAGCTTCCACTCTTGCTACAAAGATGTCTTAAATGTACTCATATATAGAATCATAGAATAGTANTGCTCCCTGGAGTGCATCAAAAGAAGTGTGGCCAACAGGTTGAGAAAGGTGATACTGACACTCTGCTCTAGTGAGACCTCATCTTGATTACTGTGTCCAGCTCTAGGGCCCTGAACACAAGAAGACCATGAACCTGCTGGAGTGGGTGCAAAGGAGGGCTAAAAAGATGATCAGTGGGCTGGAGCACCTCTCCTACAAAGACAGGCAGAGAGAGTTGAGGTTGTTCAGCCTGGAGAAGAGAAGGGTCCTGGCAACCTACAAGAAAGCTGAGGAGTGACTGTTTACAAGATCATGTANCCTCCCACTAGTACAGGTTACTCAAGGCCTCGTCCAACCTGGCCTTGAACACCTCCAGGGAGCGAGCATCCACAACTTCCCTGGGCAACCTGTTCCAGTGCCTCACCACCCTCACTGTAAAGAACTTCCTCCTGACATCCAGTCTAAATCTCCCCTCTGCCAGTTTAAACCTGTTGCAGCTCAGTGAACACCTAGGTGACAGTCCCCGGTATAAATACAGTCTGGGAGATGATGAGACAGAGAGCAGCCCTGTGGAAAAGGACTTGGGAGTCCTGGTGGACAAAAAGCTGGCTGTGAGCACTTGTAGCCCAGAAGGCCAACTGCTCCCTGGAGTGCATCAAAAGAAGTGTGGCCAACAGGTTGAGAAAGGTGATACTGACACTCTGCTCTAGTGAGACCTCATCTTGATTACTGTGTCCAGCTCTAGGGCCCTGAACACAAGAAGACCATGAACCTGCTGGAGTGGGTGCAAAGGAGGGCTAAAAAGATGATCAGTGGGCTGGAGCACCTCTCCTACAAAGACAGGCAGAGAGAGTTGAGGTTGTTCAGCCTGGAGAAGAGAAGGGTCCTGGCAACCTACAAGAAAGCTGAGGAGTGACTGTTTACAAGATCATGTAGCAGTAGAGAAGGGTGGATTTAGAATGGACATTAGGAAGAAGCTCTTGCCTATGAGGGTGGTGGAATGCTGGAACAAGTGGTAGAGGCTCCATCCCTGGAAACATTCAAGGTCAGGCTTGACAGGGCTCTGAGCAAACTGGTCAAGTTGAGGATGCCTCTGTTCAGTGCAGGGGGTTTCTTTAAAGATCCTTTTCAACCCAGTGCATTCCATTATTCTATGACACTGAGTTAACAAAATTTGCAGAATACTATTCCCACGTGGCCTGTATCTTACATTACATTTGGTAATTAAATCGGTTGTTATCTAAAAGTATTCAAACCTGCCACACTGCTCAAATCTGCTGATGAACAATAAAATTAAAGTTAATTGTAAGTTCATATGTGAAACACAACAATGCAGATCTGCTGTGAATTGTAACCATGAACATCAGCTTTTTCACTGTTAAAAGTATTATGGATCCACTCCAAGTAAAATGTGAGAAGATACTTCTTTTTGCACTGTCTGAAAAAAATGAGACAATGAATAGTGAAATACCTTTTCTGTTATTAAAAGTACCTCCCAGTGGAAATATAAAATAAGTATATTTGAAGAATGCCTTCAAAGCAGTGTATCTGTTTTAAATTAGTTGGACTTTACAGAGATGAACGCCGAAGTAAGAATGTCCCCAGCTCTTGTTGGGAGATACTTGTTTAAAGAAGCAGCATGGAGAGCTGTTCTCAAAATATCTTCATATTCTAAATTAATTAATACGTGGTCAGAAGAGCCTGCTAAGAAGGAAGCGTTTTAGGGATTATTAAATTAAAAAGGAATACAGTCAGATAGAAGGTACGTGCATACAGGGGAGTGGGGGCTTAAACAAAGCTCTTCCTCTCTTTTCGATGATCTTAACTTCAAGTCTGCAAATTTTCAAAAGCTCATTCTTAATTCATAATCTTTATTTTCTTTAACTCCAGAGAAATGTTTCATATGCAACACCTAACACTCTGTAAACAAAGACGAGTAGGGCACAAGTGTCACAGTCATCGTGCGAGCAGCATTTCAAACATTCAGGCTAAAGGCTATCTCATGCAGTGATGAATCTGGCAGCAGGAACTCCATCTGTCACCACGAATTTCTCACAAAAAAAGTTTAGCTTTAATGGCAATCAGCAAAACCATCCAAAACCAACCCTGATAAATGCAAAGACCCTAAGGTGCAAGGAGGTATATTTACATTGCCTGAGCTTCCTGGAGAAGTAGAAAAGCAGTAACTGCCAAAGAAGTGCACAATGGTGTTGTGTGTATGCAGTAAGCAAATAATTTTCTGAAATACACTCACATTTTCAGAAAATTACACCCACCAGCTGGTGTTTTACCAGGCCAACAGTGCAACTACTTGGGCCTCCATCATAAGACAAAGTCACTGCAACCTAGAATAAGCATGCCTGATGATTTATATAGATGTATGATTTATGAGTTTTATGAGTGAAATGAGTTAAACAGATTTTTTGTTTTGAGGCAGAGCAGCACTGAGGCATAACAGAATCTTCTGAAAGAAGTTTATTCTGCTGATGAACTTATAAGAAATACATCTAGTATTAGCAAAAGATTCTACACTTTTATACCTAATACATCTGCTTTGAATCAATTCTATTCCAGTCTTCTCTAATACACTCCTTCAAGTTTTGCTCGTTGTCTACTCCTATGAAAGCTTTCCCTCCTAGGTGCTAACTTCCTGCCCAGCCCCAGGTTAAAGTTCAGCTCCTGATACCAATTTCCTATAACATTTCATGCTTATCTTTCCTTTCAACCTCTACTGATGAATCCCTCCTAGATCCAGTCTCACTGAAGCTCTTATTTCTCTCCCTTCTTTTATCTTACTTTACTTTTGCATTCAAATCAGATAACTTTTCTACCATGTGGCCAAACATCAGTAAAGAACATATGGAGACTAACAGACGCACAGCTCATACCAGAAAAGAAAAAGACTCTGTAAGGGAGCCTCCACTCTCACTTTGAGAACACATCAAATCTGCAGAGTTGAAACAGCTGAGTGAAAAATACTTTTTAAAAATGTCACTGAATTCAGAGTTTCCAATGAACACAGATGAATAATTCTTTTTCAAAAGTCTCAGAACTTGCTTGTGTTTGCTTTATGTGATGACTTCTAAAGAGACTGCAGAAGACTAATTATCTGTAACAGCAAGGCTACATTCCTGCCCCCTCTAAAACCCTGGTGTGTCAGTGATTTTCAAAGACAAGGTTATAAGAACTTCTGTATTTGAATATCACCAAAACTGTAATTTTTGGAAGTGTTTTGAGAGTTTTACTTGGAGGTTCCCTATGAAAGTTTTATACGTAGACCTAATTGAACACCTGGAATAGGACACTTGGAATGAATAACTTAGAAAACTTCAGTCAGTCTTAATAGTTATGCAACTGATCTTACTGATAACATGTTATCTCTATTCCTCTCTTTTATGCAACTGCACATATAGTCTGAGTTGGAATCCAAAATAAATGACACAAAAGAATACTACTCATATACTAAACTAAGGAAAGCTTTCAAGTGAGATTGTGTTCGTTTACTGAACTAAAAGAGGTTGAAGCTGTGTTCCTACCACCCAGCCCTGTAAGGATAACAGGAATATTGTAGTGTCCTCTAATATGGTGCAATACTTCATCCACACATCTTAGTTTAAGTTGACAATGTCATCACTATAATTTACAATAGAAGACCATGCCCATTGCTTCTTGCAGCCTGTACAGAAATCAACGGGCAGTTCTTTTCCCCAAACAAAGCGAACATCTTAGATTAATTTTTTTCATACATCGTTTTATGGAAAAAGGCCTTTCCTCCTCTTTTTTTTTTTTTTAAACTAAGCTGTTATATGATGGAGAAACTAGTATCGACAGCAGGGTCAAAAATAACTGTAGAAATTACCACAGCACCGTTTGCATCAAGTGCCAAGCCAGATGCTACTGCAGTACTTAATAGTTATACCCTAAACTTTTTTTTCCCTCAACACTCATGTAATAAGTAATTTAGACTACAACTCACTTCAGATTCTAGCTTAAAGTATATGGCACAAGTGTTACTATGGGGAATTAAAATGATCTGGCAACTTTTCCTTATCAGTCTTGTTCCAAAAGTAGCATTAAGCATGTGATTTATTTTGCAGAAAGAAGGATGAGGCAGATAACCTCACATGAAAAAGGAACTGCATATGCTACAAGTCCGTATCTGCAACCTTACTTCCTGGTGCTTCACATACTGGTGTCTTATTCCTCACCTTGATCCTGCTGACAGCTTCCTGAGCTTGCATCATTCTCACATTCTTTGAGGGAGTTTTATCAGAAAGGAGCTGAGTTGAGCCAAGGTAATTGGCAGCAAAAATGATTCCATCAATCAAGTCTTCAGGATCGCAGGGTCCAGGAACTGTAACACAGGAAAGCAATCACTGAAGAAAATCACACTGAAACACAGCAAACCAGCAGCACTATGACAACTTCATCCTGCACCTAATGGCTGCAAATCCTCCGTGGTGATATGGCAACCTCTACTTTCAAAGGTACAAAACACCAAGCAAATGCTTTGAATACCTGTGGTGGATTGACCCTGGCTGGTCACCAGGTGCCCACCAAGCTACTCTCTCACTCCCTCTCCTCAGCTGGACAGTAGGAAGAAAACATAACAAAAGGCTCGTGAGTCAAGACAACAACAGGGAGAGGTAATTCACCAATTACCATCATGGGCAAAACAGACTCAACTCAGAAATTAATTTATTACCAATCAAATCAGAGCAGGATAATAAGAAATAAAACTAAAACTTAAAACACCTTCCCCCCACCTCTTCCTTCTCCCTATGCCCAACTTTACTGTCTATTTTCTCTACCTCCTCCCCAACAACAGTTCAGGGGTATGGGGAATAGGGATTATGGTCAGTTCTGCAAGCAATCAAGCCTCCTTAGTCTTCCTCCTCAAGGGGTGGACTTCTCGTACTCTTCCCCTCCTCTGTGGGAGAAGCGTGGGATCCCTCCCCCAGAAGACAGTCGTCCATGAATTTCTCCACTGTGGGTCCTTCCCACAGGGTCCAGTTCTTCATGAACTGCTCCAGCATGGGTCCCTTCCGTGGATGCAGTTTTTCAGGAATGGATTGCTCTAATGTGGGTCCCTCATGGAACAAGTCCTACTAGAAGACTGCTCTAGAACATGGGGTCCAGCCTCCTTTGGACATCCACCTGCTCACTGTGGGGTCTTCCATGGGCTGCAGGTGGATATCTGCTCTATCAGTAACCTCCAGATAAGTGGACAGCCTGCCTCACCACAGCCTTCACCAAGGGCTGCTGGGGAATCTCTGCTATGATGCCTGGAAAATCTCCTTCCCCTCATTTGCTAACCTTTTTGTCTGCAGAGTTGTTTCTCTCATGTATTCTCACCCCTCTCTCCAGCCACAACTGCTGTTAACACACAGATTTTCTTCTCATTTTTAAAATAAGTTATCACAGAGGTGCTGCCACTATTGATGATGTGCTCTATCTTGGCCAGTAGTAGCAAGTCCATCTTAGAGCCATGTAGCACTGACTCTGTCAGATACACAGGAAGCTTCTAGCTTCTTCTCACAGATGCCACCCCTGCAGCCACCCTGCTACCAAAACTTTGCCATGTCATTACATCTGTAAGTTCCACAACACTTCATTACAGCTGTAATGTTCAAAATAGTTCATTCATTGTGAGCAGGGATCGCCCTGGAGCAAAACAATCTCTGTGATTTTTCACTTTTATCAAAGGGACAGACACAGTTACTCAATTTGCCTTTCAGACACCAAAACCAGCCTTATAATTCTAAGACCAACACTCACAAACAGAAAGAGGAAGGATGCAATACAAAACCAGCCACCAATCACTTGCTTGTGTATTAGCTACAGTTAGCACAACAGGCAGAACCTTGCCAGGAATGCTTTACAGGTACAGCATATCTTACCTCATCACCCAATTAAGCAAAGTGTTTGTATGCCACAGACCTTTAAAAATCACTTTTTATCTCAACAAGGGCATTGAGGTACAGAGTTAAATAAAAACGTTGCTAAATGTAGAGAGGACAAGATTTCCTGATGGCACTCCTATCGATTATTCATGATCTGACTCCCACCTACTTCTATGGAAAGTTATAAAGGGAGGGTGAAGTGTTCATTGCCTAACTGTGCAAATCCTTTCAAAGCAACATTCATGATCTGTAACTGCTTTGCTGTTTGCAGAATGTACCTAAAAATTGTGTATGTGACAGTGTTCTACTTTAACACCTTGCTACATGCTACAATCATCACGATCCAAAAAGCAGGCTGGTTAATCTACAGAGCTTCTTGTTTTCTCACAGATACGAAAAAAAAAACAATTCATGCTCAAGAGAAGCGCAAAGGGTATCTTGAGACATAAGGTGATGAGGTTTAAACTTTAGTATTATTCAGAATGCTGATTTTGTTTTAATAGATTAGCAATACCTGAGAATGAATATGGGTAATTTTGAGCGCAAAGAAATGCAAGTTGTTATTAAGATTAAAATAACAAAAGAAAGAAGTGGAGATAATTATCACACTGAAATTGCACAGAGCAGTATAAATTTTATAAGCATGCTTGCCTCCTTTATGATTTCTTTAAATATGAAAGTGTATCAGTCATTTTAAGATGCCTATGTCCTGTGTGAAGAATTTGTTCAGATACTATGTATCTGCAAAACTCTCAAAATTAACACATCACTTTCAAGTACATGACCCATAGAAATGGAATTTTTTCCTTAGGGAAATTTCTGCTGCCAGAAGAATCTGAAGTACTACATATTTGCACACTCTTCCAGTCCTGACCATACAGCATTTCAAGTGTTGCTCTTTGTTACTCATCATCCCAAAACCTTTTCACCACTTCCACCACTTCAATTTCTGATCAAACATAACAACTTCTGATCAAAACATTAAAAAAATCCCAACAAACAAAAAATCCCAAATGACAAAAAAACAGACTAACAAATGTGTAGATAAGACTCTTGGAAGAAAGCGTATTAAAATCAAAACAGATATGTGCTCTGTTCATGTCAGAGGTGACCACACAGACAGCACGGCTTTCTGTAAAATCCTCCCTCCATTTAATACCTCTAGACAGTGAAATTATTATCTAAATGAAAGTGCAGCATATGTGCCAGCAAGTTTACTTGGACTGCTAGTGCAAAAAAATTGACTTTTTTTTTAAAAAAAAAAAAAAAGAAGTTTTGCATCTAAGAAAATGTTTTTTTTTTTTGGTTTTTTTTTTTAAGAGGAAAGGATTATTTAAGGTAGCCCTTGATACAGAAGGCTACCACTAGGAGATGAATTTTGGTTCTATGAGAGATCCCTGATTGCGGCAAAATTCTGAAGCTCAGGTAGTTTCAAAATAGTATATGAAATTCACTTTAGTTGACATTCTGGTCACAGACTCCAAAATACATAGCTCATACACTGAAAGCTAAACCAATGATAAATTTGTAGTCTAAGGAGAATGATGACATAACCATTTCAACACAGCATACTGTAAAGCAATCCAGGGAGTTCCAAGATGGTCTAAATGACATATCACAACAACTGTATTTCTGGCATTTCACCAAGCACATGCAGCAATTGTTGCCAAGGGAAGAAAAGAAACAAATGAAGCTTCAAATCTTCTGCTTCTGTCATGCTCTCATAATGGAGTAACTGAGTTTTACAGCATGCAGTCTTCCTGTATACAGAGGATGCATTCTCATACAAAAGCTAAGAGCAGTTCACGAAGCAGGCAGCTTGCTTTTTCACATTGTTTCGAATAAATTGCTGAACAAACACAACCTTAAATCTATGCAGGAAGCAATATCTAACTAGAGGACAAGTAGCTGTAAAGCAGTGCAGATTTTCTCTGGCAGGTCTGCCAATTAATCCAATTAATTTAGTTCAGCTGAATCAATACAGCTGAGATCAGATTGAGTTTGATCAACTGGAGTCAGCACAACAGTTTTCTTACCTAGCCTATTCTTCTTCTCACGCATTTGTATGTGTCATGTAAATACCACAGCAAAAAATCAGTAGTGTCTTAAGTGAAACTGATAGAAAACAGCAGAACTGAAACAGAAGCTATAAATGAAACACTGAAAATATGAAAGCTCCATGTTACTAAATTTCCTAAAAACCATAGTAGTATTTAACTTGGGTTGCAGATTAGAGACAGTTTAATATAAATCAGTATACCCAATCCTGGTAGCTTTTCTATTCAATAAATTAAAATAAAATTTTATACATTTTAAATGTAGGATTTTTGCAAAACTGAAAAGGTATTTGTAGAATTATCTTACCTTCAACATAGGTTGGAAATGAAGCCAAGCTTTTTCTGGACTGTAATTAAGACAAAAAGGATTTCAAACAGAACAGAGCATGCACAAATATGCATTACAAATTTCTCCATGCAAAAAAAGATAAAAAAAATTAATTAGTGACAGTTATTAGCAAAAGAATACCATAACTAACTTACTAAGATTTATTATTACATTTATTATTTTCAATCTCTAAGCACCTACTAAAGTTAAATTCAATGTATTTATGTCTTTTACCTCTCAGGCAAATCTCTCAGACTCTCTCAGGTCCAGTTTTAAGTTACATGTTGATGTTCAGTACTATATTACCTGTCTAACAACAGGTGCTCTACTTCTACTAATCAAGAAGCACGCAGGAAAATACATAGTATCTTGAAGACACTGGATCTTCCAGCTACAAACAAATGCATGCAGGAATATACAAAATTACACTATACTGTTAATATTCATGGATGAAACTATTAGCCAAGTCAGTTATTCATTAACTAAATGTTGTTATTCATTAGGATTGTTCTTAGCTGTATTCCTCACATTAAAGTACCCTACAAAAGAGCCTTCTAAATTTGAACAGATTTGGTAGCAACCATCATTCTGTGCAGTAACTGAACTCAGTAACACCTCACCACCAACTATGTTTATAGTGTATCAAGCACAATATCATATATGGTAGTTTCAATTATATATATTTTATATAAATATAGTGAACAAGTAGAAAAAGACTCTGACTTGCATATGTAAATACAGCATCTAAGGTAAGAATTTACTTTCAACTGTAATGTTTAGTTCAAGACTCTGTGGTTAACACCTGAAAGCTAGAACTTTCAGTGACTAAGGCTCACTATTTTGCAATAATCAGTAACACAAACCACATAGGAAAATTTATCAAGGGAAATTCTCTGTACTAATATATAGATGGTAGTAGGTGTGTGGAGGTATCTGCTGGTATCATATATCTTGCAATTACAATTTTGGATAGTCCAAGGATTAAAAAATTTCAATGGATCTATATCTGATTATATTAGCAGTAATCCCTCCAATGACTGCTTAGTACAGTTTTATTAAAAGAAAGCTCACATATCATCAGAAGCATAATTTCTGGTACATTTTCAGACAATAGATATTGAAACATATTCCAAATTGTTTTCCTTTGTGATGAGCAATTTACTAGGTTTTGTGTACTAGTGAAAAAGCTAGGTAAACTAGGAAGCTTGCAATTATGTGACAGGTCAAGAGACTGACCTCAAGGAGTGTTTTCCATCGTAACTAATGAAAACTGACATAACAATATTTTTCAACCAATAACGCTCATCTTAGTATACCATAAAACAACTTGTGAAACAAATTCAAAAGATGCATGACACAGCAGAGCCTGTGCAGCTGTTCCCTATGAAAAGGAGTAAGCTATACTATGAAACTAAGAAAGCTCTCCATCAGAGATTTCACTGGCATAAAGAAAGATGTCCAAAACCAATGATCTGCCAGTGTCAAAGCATCTAAGCTGCCACAAGGACACTAGCATGCCTTTTCAGATCTGTGGCTCTTTCATCTTTCCATATGAATGATTTTACTGGACCACCTATGCACGCAGATTTAAACAATTGTTTGTGATTGCTGCTGGTGTAGCAGTAAGAGGGAGATTCAACCACTGCACTGTGACAGGGCTATGTGACAAATCCCCTACACAGCAGAGAAAGCTCATGTATATAGATGTCCTTTTCAAAGTACTTTTTTTTTTCTACCACAAACAGAGTGAACAAAGTCTATAATTAAAGATTTAGCAACTATTCAGCAATCTGAGCAGCTCTTTCTTTTCAGGATAGAGTGGTGTAAACTGTCAACACACATCCTTTTAAAGCAAAAACTGATGCACAAAAATAAGTTTTTTGTTCATGACCCAGGGTGAAAGACATTCTACTAAGACCACAGGAATAGTGGAGTAACAAGCAAAGTTACCAACATAAGGAAACCTACAGCTTTGAATTTTACAGATCCATGAATAATTAAATATGAAAGTCATTAATGTTTCATTACTCCTGTTAATCTTGTTGCCAGCTGGTATTATAAAACTCGTATTTAAAAAAAAAAATATTTCACTAAGACCTAAAAGCCATTTCCAAAACTGTCGAGAGTTGTTCTATTACTGTTGTCCTTTCATTGAAAATATTAGTGCAGGAATTATTGCTCATCTGAGGTAAACAAACAGATTTACACATCCTACTGTGAAACCTGGTTTACCACTTCTGATGATACATGTAAGGCTACATGTAAGCATATCTTAAAAACTCAAATGAGTAGCACCTCGTTTGTTTTCCTCCTTCGGGTATGTTTATCAATATCCAAAACCTGCTAAAAGTGTATGTATGAAGTGAGAAAGTCTGTACTGAAGAGAGCTAAAGGCTTTAACAGGTTAACAACACAGCAGATGAAAATTTAACGGCACAAACTACTGCTGAAGACTTTAGCACACGAGAAATTATGAGTTTCTTGTATCTTCTGAAATTTTTCACTACTTTCTAAATGCACAAATACAATGGCACAAACACTTGCATGTTACAATCTTTTGTATTCCTCAAAAAGAACAAATGAGAAAAGGAATTAATGGATTATTAATTAGTGTTTAATTTTTAATCAGCATTTACAGTTATAGTAGAATAGTTTTTTGATTTGTGGAAGGTAGTTCATGCATTGCTATCAGTAACAATATGGTGTCTTGTTTCCAGATTTTAAAAAAAGTTTATGTTTGTTTGTTTGTTTTCCCCCTTAAAAAAAAAAATTCAAAAAATCAGATTTTTTCTATTTAGAGAGCCAGCCATCCATCCTATACTAATCTGAACACTATTAATACCAAATCATATTCTTTTCACATTGTGAGAAGTTCGTCTCACACGTCTCATTTTGCGTTCATGGAAGTACCACAGTGCAAAAAGATGCAAGGTGAGGGAAAAAGAAAAACAATCAAACAAAAAGTGGGGGGAAAAATTCAAGTAAACATTTAGCTTTGTTTTCTGGAGCTTTGAGTGAAGAGCTGAATTCTGACTGTGACTCACTGGCAGGTCAATTTCTACAATGACAAAATACTAAGCAACAGAAATTACTACCTAATTTAATTTCATTAGCAAGGTTTCTCATCTGGATGAGAAAAACTTTTCTTTCCAGGAAGACATTTTGCACAGAAAAAAGACAGCAACTTCTTCCTTTTGTTCCCAGTACTGAGGGGATCTCAAGCTGTTTGGTAAATCAGTAACCCCCAGACTGTTAAACAAATCAAGTGGAAGCTGACCACAGAGTCAAAAATGCCACAATAAATAGTCTTAAGTATACTAGAAATTCAGCCAGACAGCCAGGCAAGCCTAAGTGGAAAGGAGCTACAAATTGGCTTTGTAGTTTGTTGGAATTTTGGAAGAGAAAGGATGGCACAGGTACAAGGGAGCGGGGAAAACAAAAAGGCATAAGGAGCATGAATAAGACTTTAGCTTTTAAAAATATTTCACTGTACCTCTTTATTAGTAGAGGCCTCTGCTCTACTGCAGACATCCTGGGGACGCTGCCTACTTGACGATTCAGCACCCCGAGGTGAAGAGGAATCTGGAGATGGAGACTGACATGGCAAGAAATTAAGTAACAATCTGAGTGACCAGTGTAGAAATTATTATTTCTTATTTTCCTCTAACTTGGTAGAGGAAACATTTGATACAAGCGGGGAAAGGGAAGAGGAGAAAAACAACACAAAACAAAACCAACAAGACAAACACTTTTCAAATATTATAACCCTGTCAGTGAACTTGTTCTGAACAGATAAATCATTCTAAAAAGCACCTTTGTTTATTTGTCAGTAATGTATAAAATTAAACAGTTGAAAAAACAAAAAGCTGTACTCAGTGGCAAGCAACACTCAGCTAAAAAACTGTGTTGTAAAACTGTATTTTTGCAAGGCGAATGAAGGATTGTCTGATATCGGTAGTGAGACAGCTACTTACACTTACTGTCAGCATTCAGCTCAGCTGCAGTTACAGGACTTTCATTTGCACAAGTATATGACTATTACATGGAGGTAAATGACTGTGAGTTTACTGAAGGCTGCAGACACTGCAGACATGTCCTAAATTCTGACATTCTAGGAAATAAAAGATAAAGTCATGAAGAAGTAAGCTGTTGTGGGAGAGAGAGGTGAATTGACCATGACCAGAATGCAGGGATTCAGCTAAAGATTGCTTAGTTCTCAGGCAAAAGCGACGAAAAAAGACTGTGAATGCCCTGTAAGCACACGTGCTCTCAAGCACAATTAACCTTAAGTGTCAGACTAATCTAACCTGAAGAGAGGTAGGCTGCACTGGTTGTTAGTAAATGTTATGCCATCACCTTAGAAAATAATTTTTATAAATTGTGCAGAGTAATATTAATGTATTCAAGGATTTATTAATATATTCAATGACAATT
This sequence comes from Ramphastos sulfuratus, assembly GCA_013399055.1. Classification (NCBI taxonomy): domain Eukaryota; kingdom Metazoa; phylum Chordata; class Aves; order Piciformes; family Ramphastidae; genus Ramphastos; species Ramphastos sulfuratus. Next base: position 18,627 of record WBNM01021193.1, read on the forward strand.
AAATACCAGTGTAATCAAGGACTATGATTCCTCACACTAGATACAGCATGAACTTGGAAAATATTTTACAGTTTATGCCATGATCTTAATATTATACTTGCTCTCTAGATCAGATTTCCTAATTTCATTCTCTTGACAGTAAACAATTCAGTGGAGAAACTGCCTTTCCAATCATGTCCCAGTCATTCATGGTCATTGTGACTACCATAGCAGAAACACAAAGGAAGTACCATAGAAAAGCAATACCACGGAATGTCTAGTTCTAAGTGATTCATCAATATGTATCTTGATAAAGGGTAAAAATGCTTCAGGAAAAAGATATTCTTATCATAGGCAATTCCTAATGAATGCTGGTGATGCTAAAAGACTCTAGCAAAGGTATCTTAAGTCCAGAGGAGGGAGGACTGGTATGGGAATATGACACAAGAACACAGAGTGTAGAATTAGTGAAGGTGACTAAAATGAGAGAGTGTAAAAAGCTTCAAGCCAGCATGCATTTTAAAAGGCAATACCAAAACATGAATCCTTAAAGAAAGGTTTAGCATTTAGCTATGAAAGCTGGGTGCTTAACCCAGCACCCCTGATATTCTGTTTTACTGCACTAGCCCTTAGCTTTGTTACCTCAACAGTTCATCATAGATGGCAAAACAGTCAAATACTGTTCTTCTGGTTTCATAAACAACTCCATGACATGGCACTTCTCTAAGCCAATGAGTCATACCAGAAAATGGCTGCACTTCCAATACTCTGAGCCAGCAGTGGCCCCAATATAGGAATGCCCTCCTGCTGTGCCTCCATTCCAGCTGAAACACTGAGCTACATACATACATAGCCAAAACAGTTATGTATGGAATAAAACAAGAGAATACATTCCCTTCTCCTCTTTTCTCTTTACCCTTGCTCCTTCAAGGAGACTACCTTGGACAAATTACTAAATATTAGAATGATAGTTAACTAATAAAAGCTTCTGAAGAGTTAAGAAGCACTTTCTTATACAGATATCTCCCAGGTAAAAGTGTAGTCCTTGCATCTCCCTGTATTTTGAATTACAAGCGCAGAGTAAAATGAAGATGCAGCTGTGAAATGGTTTCTGAACAGATCCATCTGTGAAAACACTCCCTAGAATGCTGGCATAGGCTTGCACCACCAGACTGAAGCACTGCTCAGTGCACGGGCATGGCTGTGAGAGTGACAGAGGCTACTCTGAGTAACTGTTTATCTAGCAGAGATAGAGCGACATACTCACTCAACTGAAAATGGCAACTCCTGTTAAGGAACTGTACTGGCAGTGCTCATGTTCCTGATAGTTACATAGTATTCTGTATTAGGATTAACTATAAAAAGTGCACAATGCTGTTAACCTATTAATGACCTCAGGGTATTATAGGATTGAGCTTCAAAGAGTAATCACAGAAACAAAAAAAAACATAACATATTTTAATATCATGTTAAAGAAAAAAAAAATCTTCAAAATGTCTGAAAGCTCTCATATGCACACATAGAAGTGATGAAAATAAAAAATACAACAAATCAGACATTAAAAAATGTTGCATCATTTAAAATATATTAACGATTACTACAGTAGCACTAAAAATACTTTTACTCAGCTATTTTCATCTACAGAGTATCAGAATTAAGCAACCATCTAAATGATCACAGAGATTTCCACATCTTCCATTTGAATGTCTGCTGAAGCTTTTTTTTTTTAAACAAACAACTCAAACCCCAAAACTACTGATCCCAAATACGAAACATCCTACAAAGTTTGCTACATGACGTGACTTGAGCGCTGCCCCTGAAAACATTTGTACAAAAACATTCAGTCTTTGAAGAACAAACATTCAGTTCTATTCTGTGTAAAAATGCACTTTTAGAGGTATCATATACAATCTATAAGGAAAGAATGCAGTCACAGCAATAACAAGAAATATTTTGACACTCATAGGAGATAGGCAATTTGCATAACTGCTCAAAACACTGTTACTGCAGTCTAAAATAAATGCTTAGTGGCTGCTTTGTTGTCTGTTGCAAAACAAGTTTCAGAAACTTAACAAAAATGCTGTCAGCACAAACATATACTAAGTTCACATGAGGCATGCAGTTACTGCATAAAGAGTTCCACCAATGGAATTGCAAAGTGTTCTCTTGAGTGCAGCAATAGAAAGTTAAAAAAACCCCAAAAACTAGTTACCCTATGTTTCCTCTTAAATATCTACTTACGTGGTTTTTCTTATGGTACTCAACCTGGTACATCAAAAAATTCTCCATCTCAGTTTTGCTGTTGTGTAATTCTAACTAACGTGCAACCCAGTTAACCTGAGAAATCTTCCCTGCTACTATGCATCCTTTCTACTGTGAAGAGGGATTCAGTAACGGAACTTGTAACAGGAGAGGACTATCTTGCATCTAACCTATCCAGCTCAACACAGCTGGCTACTGAATAGATGATGAAGACAAGCATAACTGTCACAAGTTCAGAGACAACCACCTGCTCTTGCTTTACCAAAGCAGTGTTGTTTCACTTGCTTTTAGAAGCAACTTATTTGAAAAGAATAAAATCTAGTGGGTCATACCATCACATCCAAGGCTGGGATAGGGGATGAAATAAACAAACGCTTCAGCAATCTAAGATTCACTTCACAGTATCACAGTATCACCAAGGCTGGAAGAGACCTCAAAGATCATCAAGTCCAACCCGTTACCACAGACCTCAAGACTGGATCATGGCACCAAGTGCCACATCCAAACCCGCCTTGAACACCTCCAGGGACACTTAACGAAAAGCCATTATTCATATGATGCTAATACCCACCTACAGGCTTCTTGGCAGATGAATGGCAAATACAGTCTTCTTGTACATTAGTTCAGAGGAGAAAAATGGATAAAGCAAGTTTTTTTAATTGGTTTTATTTTAGTGATAGGAAGTCCTCTGAGAGGTGACCACACACATTATGCCAAGGTCAAAGCACTATGACGTATTTGGGTCCACCATTCAAGTATAGTCAGATGCACAATTTCACAAGCACTGCCCAGTACAGCACAACTATGCCAGTAAACCTCTTAGTTTTTAGCACAACTAAGTTGTGGTACAATATTTACTGTTCACTAAAACATAAACAGACCATCAATATATAACTTTCAGATGGCCTGAAGTAATGATAAAGAATAGAGTTGAAAGCTAAATTTCATTACTATGTAACTAATCATCATTGTTTTTTTGTCTTTGTTTAAATTAGCTTTAACTATAATGTTAAAAATCTAGGGTTTGAAAAAACAAAACCAACTCAGAACTATTGTACACATAGATGCATCGTGTGGCATAATCTATGCAATTTAATTTATGACTCTGACATAAGGATGAAATTAAAATTTATATAGTAGTTGTGGTAGTGTAATAATAACTGTGGTCTAACTGCCTCTGTAGACACCTGCTGCACTAACTCATCGATTTGCTGGGTGGTCCAGGACATGCTCCCTGCGAGTTTGTGCACAGGCAGAATTATATAATCATTTGGGATGGAAAAGACCTTTAAGATCATCAAGTACAATCATTATCTAACTACCGAGTCTTGTTCTAAACTGTGTCCCTTAGCACCACATCTACATATTTTTTAAACACCTGTCACCAGTGGTGATTCTGCCAACTCCCAGGGGAACCTATTCCTGTGCTTAATAACATTTTCAGTGAAGAAATTTCACCTAATATCGAAACTGAACTCACACTGGTGCAACTTGAGGCCATTTCCTCTCATCCTATCACTTGTTACTAGAGAGAAGAGACCACCACCCACCTCACTACAATGTCCTTTCAGGTAACTGTAAAGTAAGAAAGTCTCCCCTCAGACTTCTTTTCTGCAGACTCAACAATCTCAGTTCCCACAGCTGCTCTTCATAAGACCCATTCTCCACATCCTTCATCAGCTTTGCTGTCCTTCCCTGATCTGCTCCAGCATGTCAACGTTCTTCTTGTAGTGAGGGCCCCCAAACTGAAGATATCACACACTGAGTTAGCTTGAAACATGATAACTGACTGAATTGCTCACTTCAAAACAACATATTTGACTAATTGCTTGTCATAAATTGAGGTTTAGTCTGCTCCTATTTAAAACACCCTGCCTGATGCCAGCTTCAANGAACTATTGTACACATAGATGCATCGTGTGGCATAATCTATGCAATTTAATTTATGACTCTGACATAAGGATGAAATTAAAATTTATATAGTAGTTGTGGTAGTGTAATAATAACTGTGGTCTAACTGCCTCTGTAGACACCTGCTGCACTAACTCATCGATTTGCTGGGTGGTCCAGGACATGCTCCCTGCGAGTTTGTGCACAGGCAGAATTATATAATCATTTGGGATGGAAAAGACCTTTAAGATCATCAAGTACAATCATTATCTAACTACCGAGTCTTGTTCTAAACTGTGTCCCTTAGCACCACATCTACATATTTTTTAAACACCTGTCACCAGTGGTGATTCTGCCAACTCCCAGGGGAACCTATTCCTGTGCTTAATAACATTTTCAGTGAAGAAATTTCACCTAATATCGAAACTGAACTCACACTGGTGCAACTTGAGGCCATTTCCTCTCATCCTATCACTTGTTACTAGAGAGAAGAGACCACCACCCACCTCACTACAATGTCCTTTCAGGTAACTGTAAAGTAAGAAAGTCTCCCCTCAGACTTCTTTTCTGCAGACTCAACAATCTCAGTTCCCACAGCTGCTCTTCATAAGACCCATTCTCCACATCCTTCATCAGCTTTGCTGTCCTTCCCTGATCTGCTCCAGCATGTCAACGTTCTTCTTGTAGTGAGGGCCCCCAAACTGAAGATATCACACACTGAGTTAGCTTGAAACATGATAACTGACTGAATTGCTCACTTCAAAACAACATATTTGACTAATTGCTTGTCATAAATTGAGGTTTAGTCTGCTCCTATTTAAAACACCCTGCCTGATGCCAGCTTCAAAATGGAAGTGCTGGCTGGAGCACAGTGTTACGGTGTTTCAAGTTCAGATTGTAACATGGGAGGATTCCTGTTTCAGTTGCAGTTTCTGGGTTCCGGATTTTTAGGTGTTGGCTCTTTTCTGCAGGCATGGGAGCAGAATGGGTGGGAGTTGGGTTGAATGCTAGGGGTTTTTTTGTTTGTTTTGTTTCCTATCTCATGCTGGTTTGTTGGGAGTTTTTTCTTGAATTTCACTGTGCTTCTCTGCGAGTAGGCTAAGTTAAGATACTTGTGGTGTTATATGCTATGTTACCTTTTTCTGCAAGTAGGTTAAGTTAATAATGAATCATGATTATGTTATGTTATATTAAACTCTTACCTCTTTATCTCAGCCTTAAGTTTTGTGTGTTACTTTCCCCTCACTTCAGTGTTATAGGGAAAAGACTTTGTTAAACTAGGACACTGCTGTAGCACCACTCCACGCAGAATTTCAGCCAGCCTCAACCATTCCCCCAGCAGGCTCCTTCTGTGCATATGACAAGTGAAAGCTGCAGTTCATCACTTCAGAGTGCGAACTACTGCCCTTGGTAGATGCAGCTTCCTCTGCAAAAACGACCAAAGAGTACCACACGCTTGCTGGTAACCTAAAGGAACTATTCCTGCAGATGCAGGTAAGATCATCTACAAGAGTCTTATATATACAGTTAACATAGCAGATGTTTTGTACATAGCTTAAGGTAAACTATAGCAATGGATCACACTTGCTAGAGTGGTTATGTAGGATCACAAACCAGCTGTATGTAAGACCTGGGAATAAATGCAGCTTGAGGAGTCTCAGTTTGAGGAATCTCCCCTGATTCAGCTGAAAAGCCCTGAAAAGTTGGGTCCTCCTGCCACTTCCCCCCATCTGGGCAACGCTTGACAGACCCACTTGAGAGAACTGTCTGTCTGCACACATCACACTAGGCAAAAGCTCTGAACACACTCGCTTTTTAAAAACAAACACAATGTCCATAATGCCCATGAGTGTCTGCACACCACTACTTTTAATTCTTCAGTAAAGTTTATTGAAGTTACAAAAAAACCAAAATTTGACCTAAGAAAAAGCTATGTATCCCTGTCAAACTCTTTGAAGAAAGACTCAGAACTGTTACTGATACACTACCAAATCTCAAATACAGAACAGAAATATACATAAGTATACAGAGCAGTTTTGGTCTGGCAAACAAAAGTCTGACTGAGCAAACAATAAATGTACTTGAGCCTGTTAAGGCAAGATGGTTCTTTATTTTGCCCATTTCAAGGGGCAAGATAGCCACATGCATCACTAGCAGGTAATCATGTAGCACCATAGTTACATTTTGCAGTTGGTAACTTTTCTTTGACAAAATCTTAGGCTGTACAGATTCTGACTACCTGTCAGATCACACACACATGCTATTTAGGTAGAGCATGTCACCACAGTGAACATGATGGATAGAAGTCTGCCAGCAGAGCTCGTGGAAGCTGATTCAGTTTTGGAAGTTTCTTTCTCAAGGATGGGCTTCCTTATCTGTGCTTTCATTTACACTTTCAGTTTGAACATAACTTCAGGTGTCAGTTTGAAAAAAATAGCGTGGATCCCTCCTGTATTTCCAAAAGACTTTAATGGTTACAAGTGCTGTTATAGTTTTCTATAGCACAGAAGAATCACTTGAAATTGCTTTCATCCTTCAATAATTAAAAACCATAATAAACTGACAAACTAATTTCGATGGTTAATGTATCCATGCTCAATCTAATTTAAAAGCTTTTAACTCATCTGGAGGGTATTTATCTTCAAGCAGACTAATAGATAAATTTAAGCTTTCTTCTGTGTGATTGATGAATCAGCAATTCTTCCCTGGATATTAGAATGCTTTTTGCTTGTTTGGGGTTTTTTATTGATTTTGGGGTTAAAGCTTATGGGGTGGGGTTTTTGTGTGTGTGTAATTTTAAGACTTTTAGATTATTAATTTTACATGACAGAAAGATGACCTGTATTCTGTGTGCTCAACCAACAGTTCCAAAAGGTCTGCTCAGAAAACGAAAACAGAATCCTGTCAATATAAACTCATCTTTATTTAATTTCTTTCTTCCTTTCTCTTTTTCCCCCCTTAGTTCATCTATTACTGAAACCTGCTTAATTATTTAAATCCAACTTCTCTATTGCCTTGTTAATAATATATAACTCCTACTGTGGAAAAAGCAAAGCAAATTCACCTCCATGAGTTACCAGAATTGATAAAATCCTGCATCTGAGAATTCGAAGGTTGAAATAAAATATATGTAACAAAAAAGAACAGAAAAGCAAAAGAGTGCAATCAGGTTTGAGACCCCCACCTTGAATACTNTGCAGATGTCCTCCCTTTAGACCTTTAAACACTACTATTCCTGTCCTTGGCTAGGCACATTCACAGCAGATTTCTGGTAGAGAATAACAATGGGCAAGATCTGTCTAAATGGGATATGAGCACTCCCTTCCAGTGAGGTAACCCTGTGCATTTAGAAGAACACTTTTGCCTAAAGGGTATCCCCCTCCATCACTCTCAGACACACGCACACCATAAGCTCCATTCTGGTCTCCAGATATGAGTGTTATTCATTACAGTGTAAACAGATTCTCCTTCGTTTCACACTCTGAAAACACAATCTAACTGCAATTTTACAGTCTTTTCCATCATGGGTCAGTGTCATAGGTTGAGCTGAATCTGCTGCTAATATTCAATACCACGCCGACATCACGATATTGAAGTGCTGGCTGGAGCAAACTATCAGAGGGGTTGAAGTAAAGATTTTAACAAGAGGTTTCCTGCTCTGGTTGTTGCTTTCACTTTTGGGTTTTGGGTCAAGCCCACCAGAGTATAAAGCTTGAGGAGATACAGGCCTACAGTGCACTCTGACGTCATAAAAACTATGAGGAGTGGAACCCATTTGTATTTCTGGTGTGACAGAGGGATCCCAACAGCTTTTGCAAGAAGTGCACTGGAATGCAAGCCACATTTTGCTTTCACTTGGAGGAGTTGAACGAGTTGCTGTAATCAATTGCCCCAGTGATAGAAACACAGCCCCACCACCATTTGGACTGATCATGGACTGATTCAGACTGTACTGGAACAGGGTGGAAGATCTAGAGCATTTGCAGGAAGAAATCTTCTGTGTACCACAACATGATGTCTTTTTGAGTGAGAATGGACAGTGAAAGATGTATGATGCAAGTTGGTTGATGTTAATTGCTGCTGGGCTTGATGCAGATGGTGTAGAAAAAGGGGTGGAGAATGTCATCGGTTGAGTCAAAACTGCCATCTTCAAAATTAAAGTGCTGGCTGGAGCAAACGATCATGAGTCTTGAAGTCAAGATTGCAACATGAGAAGCTGCCTGGTCTAGCTACTGCTTCTGCTTTTGGGCTGTGGGGTGTTGTGCCTTTTCCTCTTGGGCTGGCTGCTGCACATTTGGGTGGGGAGAACTGTTTTCATACCTGGCTTCTGCTGCTGCTTCTGCATTTTACTATGCATTTTCTGCAAATAGGCTAAGGTAGTTGTGCATTGTATTACTTCAGTAAATTTCTTATCTCAGTCTAGTTTTTTGGTTTTTTTTGTTAGTTTCTCTCCTGTCTGTATGGGGAACAGATGAGAGGCCTGTGAGAGCAGGCTGTGCTAACACAGGAGAATCAGTTTCTTGCCGTTGTGCAGAAAGACATCCTCTCCAGGCCAAATCCAAGTGTTGGTATGCTGTAGTTTAAATTTTTTTCTGATAAACAGACTTTGGAAATATATTAATTGTTCGTATCTCATAGGTGTGACCAACTTCAAAGAAAAATAAATCTTACTGCATTCACTCAAAGGGCACTGAGAGAATTTGTCAGCTTTTACCAAATATACAAGTAGAACAGTTTTTCCACAAACTAGACATACAGATCATCTTACTCAAATGAAAGTATCCATAGCTAGGTCAGGTCTTCACAATGCACTGGATAGCGAATACTCTCCATCGTTAAATATTAAGCAAGTACTTTGGTACACTATTTAAATATTCACAGAAGTCTGCTACTTGCCTCTCACATCACAAGACTACCAGCTTATTGCAGAATAATAATAAGCAATAATGAGGAATTTTCTTTTCTTTTTCTTTTTCATATATCTTTCTAACATTCTTTGAGGAGAAATACATAGGAATGACCGAAATTTCTGTGAATAAATCTGGAAACAGGGTATCTTAAAAATAAACAAGGATATGGTGATCTGTAGCTTTCTTACTGTCATAGTCACTGCATGTCTTTCCTAACAGTCCCAAATTACATCCAGATGCAGGCTAGCTGAACACTTCTGAGCTGTTAGCTTTTGCAGATAGTCTCTGGACACTTCCAACTGGTATTCTACCAAATGTTCTGCTGTGAATATGTCATCCAAACACAACTCTGAGGAGTAACAGTTGCTTTCTTGTGGGGAAAAAGAAAAAAAAAAAAAAAAAGGGTTGTCATATTTAATGAATTTCAACTACAAATCATTCTTCTGACTCCTTCGCTTCATTGCTCTCTCCTGCAGAGCTCCTAGCTAAACAAAAAGTGATTGCTGTTTGGGTTTAAAGAGGTCTTACTAGTTTCACTGTCATCTGATTGAACCCACAAAATGTTAATGAATATTTTCAAATAAATTCTTCCTCTAAAAAAAAAAATGCTGGACAATTTTCAAAGCAGAACTGCAAAATAACTGAGGGAATTAAAAGCATCCAATTTGCATCACTTGTCTGCAGCATTTTGATCCTTTGGAGGGAATAAAAGAGTGTCTGCCTGAAGGTAAATCACTTTATTTATTTCCCCCTATTTCAAGGCCAGTGTTACAAATCAGACTCATAAACGTCTCTGGCATATACTGGTTATACTGCAAAGCTCTGGTCTGAAATCATATTTCTTTCTTAAGGCAGAAAGAATAAAAGTCTATATTTAGATTATTTGTCTTCAACTATATTTTCATTACAATTGATCACTTATGGTAGCTTAGCCAACAAAACCTAATTTTGACTAATCTACTGCTAAGCAATGTAACTATTTAACTATTTGTTAAAATTAGTCCTAGTTGATAGGAGGTTGAC
>WBNM01021196.1:0-47131 GCA_013399055.1 Ramphastos sulfuratus
TTACCATTCTATGATTCTGATGTCCCACGTTGGACAGTGGAAAATGCATAACTAACACTTTGTGAAAATTTTTCTTTTCTTTTAAAAGATTTATTTACACTTAACTTCTTCATTAATAATCATGACGTCTGAGATTTTGAATCTAACCCACATTTTACCATTTCCCAATGGAGGTATTTTCAGATGTTACATGGGAAAGCATGCCTGTGTACTTTAGGCTGTTATAAGATGTAAATGTAAAAATCTATGTTTTCAGCTGAAGGAATGTGATTTAGTTACAATGGAAAGCTCTCTTAATATATTTTGCATCCCACAGTTATTAGTGCTTTGTGCATCAATTAAGTCTTCATGGAAGATGGATGAGTCTGCCCTGAAAATGCCCATATCTAATCAGGCTGGCTATGACAAATTGTCTTTCAGAATCTTTTGCAGGCGTGTTGCATATAGCATGAGTAAACATGAGCCCATTTCTGTCACTGGAGGCTGTGCCACAAAACCTCTAATTAGAAAATGCAGTGCTAACAGCTTCTAACTCAGCCCAGGAAGGAAGGAGTGAAGGAGTGGCTAGATGAGGACCACAGGTCAGGCAAGAAGTGAGAAGTGGCATGAGGTTGTGCTGAGTCAGTATATTCCCACAGCAAGTTAAAACAGACATTTCCCCTTTTCTCTTAGGGAGGTTCTGAGTCACAAAGAACCTACTCATCTATTTCATCTATTGTGTATCATATTGCTTGGAGGAGGATGAAAAGAAAAGAGGAAGATGGGGATAATTTGGAAGAGAGGAACCATATCAAAATATTTCCTGCACAAGCTTAACATCTAACCCATCTCTTTGTGCTACTCTAAATGACTTAATTTCCTACAAGATGTTAAGACCGAGGAAAATGTTCTTGCACAGAAACATTTACTGGGAGTCGAGGTGGTAGGAGGCTGGCATGGAAATCCTATAGCTCAAAAAACATCATTTAGATCCCCAGTTAAGTTACCCATCCATCAAGCTTACAGAGGGGGATTTGGTTTCAAGTATCAAGAGTAGTTGTTGTGGAGAAAGAAAAAAGAAATCCACCCTTTGTGTGTGGATGTTTAGGGGGGAAAAGATGTGCTCTAAAATTAGAAGTCAAATTTAGTATATGTGGTATTCATTACTGCATGATAATACCTGTTATTGACAAGGTATTATTCATTGACAAATTAGCTGATGCAGATAACTGAATGGGCATAATATAATTTCACTTGGGTTCCTTGGGAGTTTGGCTTAGTTTGACTAAGTATTACACAATATTCTCATTAAAAATTAGCGCTTCATAAAATATGTATGCATGAAATGAATTTAAAACCATCCGAGACATCACAGAACATAGGGAGAAAATATTAATGAGCAGAACTGCTTCTCTTTTGCTGGTCAGTTTTCAGCCTAGTCTCTCTTTTAATATTTTTATGAATGACTTGGAATTAGACATTAAATTGGAACCTGTGACAAGAAAATAATGGGTGGAATAATAGTTGATTAAATACTAACTTACAAGTTACAGTCACAGAACAACCTGGTTTGCTTGTGAGGTGGAGACAAAGTGATAGCTTAAATACTCTTCAAACACTTCAGAACAACAGGAGGTCTAAGATCTTCCTTTTTCTTTGCATTTACATTCATAAAGGTAGCAAAAAACCTCCAGGGACATATCCAATTATTATTCCCAATCCCAACTCCAGGTAAACATCTAGTCATTATTTTCAGTTCCATGGCAGGACAAATGGTATGTGCAGGTACCTGGCAGGTGTAATGGAGTCTTCCCTAGGCTCCTACCTCCCTCTCAGGGCCCCTTGGGTCTCTTTCCCCAGAGTTACTCCTCAGATTGTCTCCACCCCAGTCTTTATTGTTGCAAGACGCTCTTCCATCCCAGGTGTCCATGCTGGATTGTGCATGGTTCCAGCTTGTCCATCTCTCCAGTCTTTCTAGGTCCTTCTGGAGGGCAGCCCTATCATGGGACATATTGAACGGCCCCCTCAGTTTCATGTAGTCTGCAGATGCCCCTTATCACCTCCTTAAGGTCACTGATAATGATATTAAGCAGCACAGATGCAAAGATAGGTCCCTGCCATAACTACTTTGTTGCACCCTACAGGGCACAGCCCATTGGTCATTACCCTCTGAGCCAGACAATTACTTCTGTGAGTTTTCTTGCCAGAAGAGTGATCTTGGTGCAGAGTTAGAGAAGCTGCAGATCTATCCTGAGTGAGGCAGGCAGCCCCATAACTGTGTGAACCTGCCCTTACGCGGCATAACACTGTGTTACATTTGGCTTCTGAGCATCACTCTGACTGATTTTCCAAAAAGACTTCCCATTTTGCCTCTGTACTTGAGATGATGAAGGTCAAGCCTTAGCTGGAGGAAATGCTGAGATAATAGATCAGTTCGATCTACTCACTCCATATGGGGCAACAAAACTAAATGAAGTAGGAGACATAATCTGAAATGTCATGAAAGGTGAAAGTCAGAGAATTGCCAACTATTTTTGAGTTATACAAGGAAGCCAACAGTGGTTTAAAGTATCAATCATGAAAAATTAAAAGCCATTATACACAAATGTCTATATAAACTTACATATATGTGCATATAAACACGTCTCTATATGAACACATATAAATTTGTATTCATGTATGTAGCATATGTGTTATTTAGTAGGATTATTTTCTCAGGTTGATTTGATTTGCCAAGCATTTTGGTCCTCTTTTTCTGCAAAGCTCTTATTGTGATTGTATATGTAGAGTCATAATGGTTAGTGAGTCTTAAGGATTATAAAAGGTGAAAGCTTTTTAAGATTAAGAAACCTATCATAAAGATGTTTTAAGCTCCTGTTGATCACAGGAAATTTAAGGTAATCTCTTTATTTACATTAACCAAAAGTGAAAATATAGTCCCTTATAAAATGAAGACTAAAATAATAAAGGAGAGAACACAGTTGGGATGTCTCCATGGCAGGAAAATCATGAATAGCGGAGTGCGAGAGGGCTGGGAACAAATGGGAGAATGATGACTGTTTTCCAGACTGGACTACCACTAAAATAATTCAAATTAGAATTAAGGAGGCACTTTTCTATACATTATTTTCCATGATGGTTAAAAATTTCTTTCCCGTGTTGAAAAAAACGGTGTGCTTTTTCAGGAGACAGGATGCAAGACAGATTACTATCAATTCCTATTCCCTTCCAGCATGCAGATACATACATTGATTATTCCTGCTGGGTTTAGTAGCAGTGATGTGCATAAAACCTCATACATCACCCTGCAATGCTATCCTGAAAAAGATGTTTTTATTACTGACACACTGAAGAATGTTCAGTGAATTCACTTACACCTGCTCTCTTTGATGCTGTCCTCATTTATAGGGATTTCTAAATTGGTTAAAAAGAATCCTTTGATCAAAGGACAAGTGCAGTTGTGGTCTTCATAGACAATATGGAGAAATAGTTACAAAAGGCCACTCAGAAACAGGCAGGCAACCTTGCATACACTCAATGAATTTATTCACACATTTATTTAGTGAACAATTCTGAATATTATCTAAAGCAAAACAATAAACAATATTCGTATCACTTTAAAAAAGAATTTGGGAAAAATCCTGATTTGCTGCCTCATCTTTCTTACTCAGGATTCATTCTGAAGTCTTGAAATGTTGCCTTATGTACTCCTAATTAGTCTTTCCCTAATTAAGAAAAAAAAATCTTCTTTCTTTGTGTTTTCTTTCTTTCTTTTTTTTTTTTTTCCCTTTCTCTTTCTTTTGTCTCCTCACTTTTTTCTCTCTTCCTTTCTTTCTTTCCTTCTTCAGGACCATCAAGCAAAGCCAATCTATATTATGCTAATTGTCATGTGAGCACTACAGTTGTTTGCCTGGTTTTGCTCCCCATCCCTGCAATAGCTTGGTACTCCCAACAGCCTGATGCTATATGAATAGATTGGCCTATGGGGACCTTTCTGTCTGGGACAGTACCATTCTGTCCAGACAGGGAGAGATGGGTTTTTTTGTTCTTTAGAAAAAAAGGGAAGGGAAAAAAAAAGAAGAAAAGACAGACCTTGCTGCAGCCCTTCACTTACAATTTCTCCTCAAGAATTCTAATTCCAGCTGCACATGCCAAAGGGGCTCATTGCAATGATTATTCCAGCCATAAATCATCATTCAATAGCTTTGTGTTCACACACCAGTTCTGTGGGAAATTATTTTTTTTTTCCACTTTCATATATTGTACTGTACTATGTGCTATCAAATCATAATCTAACACAACAATTTCTGGGGAGAGAATCTGAATTAGTAAATACTTAGTTTTAAAATAATTGCTGATTTGAGTAGTACCTTTGAGAAAACATGAACAGTACAGCTGTCAAGTAATGGCAATTATTTATATACTGAATGAATGCATTTGTGTTTTACCTTTATGGAAAGGCATTTTACTTATCCACTGTTCTCTTTCTCCACTGCAGTTTTACAGCTATGTTGTGACCATTGCCATGAGAACAATTTTGATTTACAAGGAGCATGTTTCCTTAAAATATTTGTCAAATTAGATCCCCTAATTTATGAAAAGCAAGACCCAAAGGCGAGATAGAACTCACTGATTTGCCCAATAAGAAGGTAACACATAACATGCCCTAAATTCTCTGCTTTGTTGCAGGGCTGCATTGAATGTCTCAGCTCAGAGTCTTCATAATTACTATTTCTTAATCACCTACACTTTGTTCCATTTATACAAAATGGACACTAGGAGCTTCATCATGCAGATGTTTTGTCTAATCAGAATGCTAAAGCTACAATTTACTGTAAACAAAGACTATTTTCTTGAATTAAATTTTTTCACATCCATAATTATTACACATATATCCTTGGTATACTGCACGGTTTTCATTTGCCTGTAATAAAATATCCATAAAACTAAAAATAAAATCCTGTGCTAAGCACTTCTGCCAACTGCATTTCACAGATTAAAACTCAAAGAGCAGATAATTCTTGCGTTGCTCTTTATTAAATTGAAAAAGATCACTACACATTGAAGAGTCCACTGGCATGTATGTATGTGTGTGTGTGTATATATATATATATATATATATAAATATAAGTATTTTTTTTTTCTGAATAGCAATGCAATGCACCACATTTGATAGAAAAATGTGACCAACAAACCTAGTTCACTCAGTATAAACTAAGAGCACATTCAGGGAGGTGAATATATTTCTTACCCTCGTGTGGACAGTATTTTAAAGTTTATTAAACCGAGCTAGGCATTTACTGAATCACAGAATCACAGAACGGTTGGGGTTGGAAAGGACCTCTGGAGATCATCTAGTCCAATCGCCCTGCTAACGCAGGGACACCTCCTTCAGGTTGCACAGGAATGCATCCAAATGTTTTTTTTTTTAAGTCTCCAGAGGAGACTCCAGAGGAGACTCTCTGGGCAGCCTGTTCCAGTGCCCTGTCACCCTCAAAGACACCCTTCTTGGAGAAGGAAGCAAGTGTGCTCTATCCCCTTTTCTGTTCCTCCTTTCCTCCCCATTGCCACTGCCTACACTGAGGTCTGCAGTCCTGGATGTGGAAAGCAGCTAAGCTGTCCCACAGTCCATCCCCACCCATCCCTCCTATTCAAACCTGCACCCAGCTCTGTATTAAAGTACTGCCTCTGCAGGGAGTGACGGATATTCTCTGCTTCACTACTGATTGGCCAAAATCTTTTATTAGACCTAAGATGATACATGCAAGCTGCCAGGCTTCCAAAATATTAGCGGTGTTTACCTGATGGTCCAACCAGAACTGGAGTTCAGCAAAGGGAAAGTGTATAAAAAAACTTGAAGGGTTTTGGCCTTAAATCACGCACCAGAGATCACAGAAGTGATCTGTAGCAGAACAACTATGGGCACACAGATCTCCAAAGTGTGGGACTCCCTGACTACTAGTGTGTTCTGCTTTCTACAGGGGTTGTAAATTTATTTTGCCCAAAAGTCTGATGACACTTTCAACCCAAGAGAATTGTCTTCACTGGTGCCTCATTACAGTCTGCCCTTTGTTCACTTTGTCACTGCAGCTCCCATTATGCCTGTGTCTTGTTTTTTGCAACTTGTGTACAGGAAACCACAAACCTTGGGAGTCTGACCTTGGGAGAGAGTCCCCACACACAAGATATTGCCTAGGAAATCCTCTGGCTAATCCATATTCACTTACCTGGTTTATACATTGGTTTGCTTATACAGAAGAAGAAAAGTTTCACAGACCAGAAACCTGCAACCTCCTATTGACTAGAAGACAGTGTTGGGAAAGCAACCAAAGATCTGTATGTACAGTACCTGACATCTGCTGCTAACATGACAAGCATTCATTGGTTGATAATACTAGTTTACGTCACTATTTACATATCCACTTGACAGAAAATTACAATTTTTTCAGCTAGTAGCTACTCTTTCCAGGAGATTCCGTGTGTCTTCAGATGCCTATCACCGTTCCTTACAGATCTGTGTGCTAACAATAGTTTTACCAGATTCCAGAGGATAATATCAGAGTATAGTAATCCCAGAGATTGCAGAAATCACTGTTTTAGCTCTTTTTCAATACACAGAAATACCAGGGGAAGAACACAATAGCCCAAGCATGCTCTTCTAACATTGAAATCCATTTCATGTACTCGGGTTAGATCATTATTTGCACATGGGCATGGGCCCAAACTTGTCATGCAGTCATGCAGTTTAGTGGCAAACCCACCCAGGTCTTGAGATGAAGTTCAAGTCACCCCTGCTAAGGAATCTCAGGACTTTGTTGCCTTTAAGCATGAACATACTTGACACAGAGACCAGCAGGATCTTACATTGCTTTCCTAGTATTCTTCTATGCTCCTCCTGCTTTAGGGAGTTGTCATAATTTCATAATCTTTTGGACAATGCCTATCTCTGGCACTGCATTTGGAAGCATGATGAACTTCATGAGGTACCCATCAGTTCATGACTCTAGCCTGACAAGGTCCCTCTGAATGGCAGCATGAGCCTCTCATGTATCAGCTGCTCCTCTCTTTCTTGGGCACTCTGCAAACTTGGTGACAGTATACTCTGTCCCATCATCCAGATCATTGATGGAGATGTTAAAAAGGGCTGAACCCCGTGATGCACTGCTAGTTACCAGCTTTCATAAAACACTGTTGTGAGTGTACTATTGACTTGTGACTATGCAACAGTTGTGCAAATTCCTATGTAAAGCAGGTCCACCCAAGTTTTGAAGTGCTCTGCATACACCATAGCGGTGCATAAATAGTTGTGAGTAGGTGGTGAAAAATGAACCTAAAGATCAGTATGCTTCAGACCCCCTCCCATTCCCTCATGCCCCTTTCCACAACAATCCCAGGCACTCTCACTTTTTGCTAGGAGATACCTACAATGAATTCCAGCTGCCTGCTTTCCTGTTGTGCCTCTGGCACTAGAAAAATCAGGACCCTCCCTTTCTTCTTCTTTACAAAAGCTCTTTCACCCTATGACCTGACCCAGCCAAGAATCCTTTTCTTTTTTTTCCTTGCCATTTCCTGCCCTATCCTCTTCTTGTTGAAGAAAACACCACAAAACTAATTTTAAAAAAAGTTGGTTGTAAGCAAAGATCCCAAGGAGTTAAAAGGGAAGCACAGTTCTTGAGAAAATGGCCTGGGTCTTGGACTGTACCCTTCTACAGCTCAGGAAAAAAATCAGCAATGAAGATGATGAAAACAATAAGAGCAATAATAAACAAACAAACAAACAAAAAGAAAAAAAACCAAACCCCTGTGGTTTACCTAAAAGAGAGTATTCTTTGTGTATTTGTCAAATTACTATCATTAATCCTTTTTCTAGTTTGGTCTACTACTTCTTATGCTGTTCATGTTCACAGCAACATTGTGCAGGTAGAAATGGAAAGCTGGTTTTCAGAAACAGACAGAAAGGAAAATAAATTGCATTTAGGAACTTATTTTTCCAGGCTGCTAAACCTGTCTGAATCATACTTCCCTGCTAGAAATCTTAAATGGCGAAAAATTCAGCATGTTGTTCTAATTCCATATTGAATTGAGTAACTGTCCTAGGGCTAAGAACTGCAAGTTTCTTTCAGGATCCTAAAAAATTATTCCTCTCTTTTAAAAGGACCAGTAAATAACTATGATCTGTGAGGACGGTGAGAGTGCGAAGTAATTTTGTGTCAACTCTTTTGGCATCAACATGTCTTCTTACAATTTTGCTATAAATACCAAGTTTGAAAACTTGGTTTACATCAGCTACAAATGGATATTTTACTAGAAGTCTGGTTGTAAATAGCCCTGAGATATGAATTCTCACATGGAATTGCAATGCAGACCTGGTAACTGTTTTGCATTGAAAAGTCCTATCTATGAGAGTGGAAGCATTCATGCCTATAAGCTTTGCTGTCAACTGCAACACCTTTTCATAATGTCTGTCTCTGCTGGTTTGAGGTTAATTGGAATATTTTAATGAGAGAAATTAGATCATTGGTTGTGAAAAGAAAATAATGATGAAGTCTATATCAATCACTGATTTACTGAGAGGGATAAAAAGCCAAATGTCAACAATTTGCTCCACTCGGTTCTGCAACACTGCTCCTATTCACTTCTCCTTCAATCTGCTCTAATCTCTCCACTAACAAATAACAAAATAAGCTTTGCTGGTTGTTTTTGTTTGCCTGCAGAAGAAGAAAGAGTGGGGTAGCTTTGAGCCCCATCTGGGCAGTTTCCTTTGTCCAGGAGAGTGTTTGGATTTCTGTATGTGCTGGTTTGAGGCTAATTGGAATATTTTAATAGAGAAAATTATATTATAGGCTGTGAAAAGGAAGCAATGGTGATGTCTACTTCACTCATAGGCTCGCTGAGATGTTTAAGAAAAAATAACTCAAAACATAGATAACACAGTGTCTCGGGCTGGGAGTCAGTGTGTCTCTGAGGCACAGCATCCTGGGCAGTCTAGCTTCTGGCTTCTCCTCTCTGCTAAGTAACCTCACTAACCACTTTTCTTCTAACCCCCCTGGCTGATCCTCAAAAATTCACCTTGCGTGTAAGGCAAACCTTGGGGTAAGGTATAGGGGTGGGGAGA
The DNA here is from genome assembly GCA_013399055.1 of Ramphastos sulfuratus. Classification (NCBI taxonomy): domain Eukaryota; kingdom Metazoa; phylum Chordata; class Aves; order Piciformes; family Ramphastidae; genus Ramphastos; species Ramphastos sulfuratus. The sequence continues at coordinate 9,095 of WBNM01021196.1, forward strand.
AGGTGGAAGGTAACTCCCAAACCGTCACACTGTATTATTTCTAATTTGTATATAATTGTCAATACTTGTAAACCTATTGTGTATACATGAGAAAGTTCCTAACCCATCACACTGCCAAAAACTATCAATAGCAGGTGAGGTAACCGACTAGGCCTACTGCATTCTGCAAGGTATACTTTGATAGTCCCTGACCAGTTTCTGTACAAGGCACGCAGATGTAATGTGCTCACCTAAACCTGCTACACAGCAATTCAAAAACTCTTAAAGTCTTGAATTTTGTTTGACTATCATTTGCCAACGTAACTGCATCCACTGGAGTCATGTCACAACATTGTGTTTTCAGCAAATTGAAATGCCCACTACATTCCTGCTCCCAGCTGAAATTATCTGCTGTTTAACAATGAATAGTGGAACAGTATTTAAGAACTGAAGCAGCATTGCAATCCCATGTTCACAAAGGAGATTCCACCTTTGCATTTATCATGGATTTATGGTTGGGAAATAAATGCTCAAATCTAGACTTCCCAGCCACAAGTGTCATAATACTTGGGGTAAATAATGGGGGAAAATAGTAAATTGTAACAAAACACAGAGCGCCACCCTTATTACCCTGTAATTCATAGAATCATAGAATCATAGAATGGTAAGGTNGCCATAAAGGTGTTGCTAATAACATTTATTACTGTAACGCTCTTGCTAGAAATTATAGCCTAATCACCGTGGTTATGTAAATTTTTATTTTCTTTTGATAAACACAATACTGGTCTGGTACAATATGTGAAATTATCATTCTTGGTTTGTGTTTTGATACAAGGAGAGAATCTAAGAACACAACTTCAGTTTTTCCTGCTGGAAGCGAAGTATTGAAGCTAAAGAAGCCATGAACATGATGGACTGCTTTAAGACTAGGACAATTTTCTGGTTTTAATTAAAAAAGGAAATCTCTCTTTTCCCTTACCTCGAGGAAATTTGCATATTAAAAAGATATAGAAATTAGGTTTATATTTGTTCTTTATGGCTATGAGGCGAAGGAGAGGGTAGTTATTGTTCAGCATTGACATCAGCCTTAAGACTGCAGACCTTTACAATAGAATTAGACACTCGTGTTGCATAATGAGATTCATTATAATTGACATGTATAATTCCAATCATGTTCGGTGTTGATTCAGCCTTTTGTTGTCAAGACAGCCTATTATTACAGACTGAACTAACCTTATTCACATACAAGGATTAAAACAAAACATCTTCAAAGGTTGTTGGTTTGAGGGTTTCTTTTTCTTAAATGAATGCAAGGTACCCCTTCTCTCCCCGTGCCCATCTCCCTGGCAGCGTTTTCTCAGTGACGCCAGAAAATCCAAAGTGTAGCACAGAACAATTTTTCCTTGGTGAGAAAAAATGTTTTGAGAACATCTGTTCTCAAAAGATGATCCCACTGGACAGCTTTGTGAATGTTCTCCCTGCGTAATACTATAGGAAACAATACTATAATAAATATATAAATTAATAAAGACAGAAATGAGTCTCCAGTATTCCCAGAGTTGAGAAGCATGGCAATTATGAAAGATTATCAAGGTTGTTAATGTTCATAAAGTGCCAATCAAGGTCGCTCATGGGTACTAATACACTAAAATATGGCAAAATCAGAAAGCTTGACCTTTCCAGATGTTCTGGTTCTGTTTTTTGTTTTGGTTTGGTTTGTTTTTTTCAGGAAACATAATGAAAAGTTAGCTGCACAATAACACAAGGGTTATTTTTTTTTTGCTACTAATTTGTTTGGAATTAGAGAAGACCAGGATGCCTAAACAGATGGTTCGCAGAATCACAGAATGACTGGAGTTGGAAGGGACCTCTGAAGGTCATATGGTCCAACCCTCCAGCTCAAACACAAGACACCTAGATCCTATTGCTCAGAACCATGTTCAGATGGCTTTTAAATATTTCCAATGATGGATACTCTACAGCCTCACTGTGTCAATGGTTGGTCACCACTACAGAGAAAAAGATGTTTCCTGATCTTCAGACTGAACCTCCTGTATTTCAGGTGAAACTTGTCGCCTTTTGTCATGTCCCACATTTTAGTACCTACCAGGACACTCACTAAAACCTCACTCACTTCATCTGTGAAACCAATACTGGGGACATTCATTTGGGCAAAGACATATGATGGAGACATCATCATCCTTCCTGGTGTAATAGAGAAAAAAAGGTATTTCTGTGGAAACATTAATCTCATTTTAAAAAGCCACCTAAAATAAGTCAGATGAATCACATCCACAAAACAACCATTAGCTCCACTGACTTTCAAAAAAGTCTAATCTGACTTCTAGCAGCTATAGCTATCTATATGTTAGCACTGTTCTTTCAAGACCATGTGTATATTGGCAAAGTCATGAAGACATGTGAACGAGCAGGGATGATCACATATTGCCAGACCAGGAATGTCATTTTCTCTGCTATTTGGAAGGATTCACAAATTAGACATTCCCTCATTTGTCCCATGTCCCACATATGCAAACTGCTCTGGTCATAGCAGAGCACACGCCTTGGAATTACAATCTGTCTCAAAAGCATAAATGACCACATAATTATGCCTGTCATTTAGGAGACACTAATGAAGGGAAATCAGGCAGGAAGCAGAGGGGTCATATGCCAGTACTTACTTCTCCCACAAAACAGTTGATACAATTTCATTTCGCTGAGCTACAAATTAAAACTGGCTTGAAGGGAAGTATCAGCATCACACAAAGTTCAGTCAACAGCTCTGGTAGCTCTGGAGAGGCATACCAGAGAGATTTCAATGAGACCCATATTGAACATTACAATGAAATGAAAATGTAGCTGACACTGAGGTAGTCTGTATGATTGCCAGTTAACCAAATTCATCACCTGCTGCCTCCCCCTTGCCATGGGTGTACTATCAGGAAATAACATCCAAGTCTGACAGAATGGCTGTGAGGAGGCAGAGCAGGAGCAGGGCTTTCAGCTTAAAGCTCACATGAGTCTCAGGCTGAGAGAGGAGGAGGAGGAGGACTGAATGAAGGCAGGCAGGAGAGGTCTGGTATCTGCTAGGGGCAAGTCTTCATAAATGTCTTGCAAAAGGCAGAGAATGGTACTTGCCAGGGGCCGGTTCAGCTTACCTGAGGCAAATGGCCTCCTGCACAGCTCTGGTGCTTGCTGAAGTGACCCCTCAATAATTGCTAAAGTGCTATTTTTTAGGGCTTGCAGACGTGATCTGAAGGATAAATTCAACCATGAAGTTCTAGGCCAGACAAATATCATTGCTGCTCACATGTTAGTTGTTCTGACTGAATAGTCTCTGCAGTACACCCAGTGAGTTTGAAGGAAAATTCAAAACTAAGGCTCAGGTAAATAAACCCTGAAAACAGGATGACAATCAAGACTATAAAGTCTCATATTGATGGCTAACTACCAATGTACTCTTTGCCTTCTTATTTTAGTTCTATTTTATTTTAAAGATGTTTACTTGGGTGATGTTGTGGCTTTCTGCAGTGACATTGCTCTCACTGCAGAATCTCACCTTTCATGAGAGAAGCTGCACAATGAGCTCTAGGACAGGTAAATCCCAGCACCCTCTGCCTGGGTGGTCGTTGCCAGTTAAAAACTTCTATGGATATTTTCTTCAGCTTTGAGACATTTATAATTCTTTCAGTCATGGTTTTCAAAGCCTATGAAATTACATTGCAGATTTTCTTCAATCAGGAAGCCAAATGAATGGGAATAGGACCAGCAGACAGGATTTATAGGACCTACTTCCTTCTAGAGCAGCAGTGAGGAGCAAGAGTGTTGACAATGACACTAACACAAGGCAACTGACTACCTGACTTGGGCTGGGATTTAGTACAGATTCAAACAGTCAGCCTTAGCCATCTAAGTGCCCACTATAGTCAATGGAGATCCAGAGCTTGATTTAGTTGCCCTTTGTAATTCATAAGGTATTTGAACCATCCTCGCAATATGATAAGGGCCTACTGCGTGGTCTTCTGAAGTAGCAGCTGGAGGGTAGGAGAAATACGTTAGGGCATCTCATATGGCACTTGATGTCTATATTTAAACAAGTGACTCTCACCTTTGGTTGTCATTGACTGTAGACTGAGACCGTGACTGGAGGGCAAAACTCAAAAGATACATGGCAAGCTCCTAAATGAAGTTGTCTGCAACTAAGCTAAACTCACATTGAAGACATCAATCTTCAAATTATCTTTTTGTGTTTTTAAATGAGAGTTCTAGAAAATCATTTCTCTTTGAGATCTTCATCTCTGTGCCAAATCTGATAAAATCAGCCAAAGGATGCTAGCGTGAACGGGCTGTTTCCTCTGGGTTACAGTAGCTCTCAACAGAGATAACAGATTGTTGTCATCTAGTTTTCAATCATTCCACGAAGTCTGAGGTGTCCTGCCCCTACTCAACTATGGCAGACAGTTCAAGAAGTCTGGAAACTCATGTAACTTGTGAACATCTCTGTCTGTCTGAGTTCTGCCACAGGTATAGATTACTTCCTCAGGAACACAGCTGCTGTGGCCACAATGATGTTTGGAAGACTGGAAGGAAAAAAAAAAAAAAAAGGCAGGATAAATAATAAAAATATCAAAAACCCCAAACCAAAACAAATGAAAACAACAACAAAAATTTTCCATCAGCTTGACAATACACTGGCAATAAGACAATGTCATCTAACTATTAAGTACCACAGGGAATCATAGTAATTTCTCTAAGACTACTGAAAATTATGTTACTACAGGTAAACAAGAAGCTCCTTCTCCTCGTTTTGCCTGACTGAAGGTTAACTATGTAGGAAAGAAAGAAGGCCATATAGTCAAGTTTCTTCACAACCAGCAACGCTTCCTTATCAGACTAGATAAAGCTTCCTGGCTGTCATTTATGATCTATTAAAATACTTTCCTTTAAGCTTCTATATCTCTGTGCGTGTGAAATGTGGCACATAAGTACCCTTTTTCTGTTGTTACTTTCTTTGAAAATAGGATTTAAAAAAAAAAATCAAAAGATGACATGCATAATGAACATTTAAGGGTTAAATTGACTAGATCATCTTCAATAAAGTAGCCACACCACAGAAACACACAGATGTGTAATACAAAGTGCTACATACTGAAAATTTATATGCCTCTCAAAGTTATAGAAAATGAAAAGGTTTATAGAAAGAACTGAGTTTAAAAATGGTCTTGTTTAGAACAAAGGCATCAGAAAATTCACTATATTTAAATAAAGTTGGTAAGACTAGAGAAATGCAATTGAGGAGAGAGAAACAGAATGTCAAGGAGGTAAAAAAAAAAAATTATGTGCAGTTTTACTATAACTAGCTGAGGTACTCTGGCACTCTAAATTGAATGTTATATCATGCCTACTTATAAAACTATTATCTTTGCTAACAAATATAATTATTATCTTTGCCAACAAATATTATCTAAAACCTGTATAGGCAAACAGGTGCAACTATTTACATCTATAATTTTATCTATTAGATTAACAAATCAAAGTATGAGGTACCTTTGTTGATCTATTATTTTTCTTCTTCAGCTTCAAATAAAAGAATTATAAACCTCCATGTGCAACTTGTCATCATAAATCTATCCCCATGTCTATATAATTTTTACTTTATTACAGATTTTGAAATTCACAGTTTGCTCCCTCATTCTAATTAAATCTTCTCAAGTGCTAGAGAAGAGTTTGAACTAGCATAAAAACCTGCTAGCAGATTAATAGTAGAAAAGTGTGAATAAATGCCTTGACTGATGAAAGTCATCATCTTCTGCTGCCTATGATATGTATCTTTGTGCATATGGGTTAGTAGAATTCTCTATTGACAAAGTTTTCTCCCTGCTTCCAGTGCTGTTCCTATCAATCAAATAGCAATTCTTGAGAGGGAGTCTGTTAGACTCATTAGCTGAATTATACATACAATCATGCATATACAATACAGCTTTTGAAATCATTCTCATAAGCTTACATTTCCAGTACCCTGGTGAAGTCTTATGGTATGGAGTCCCCTGGTATGGTTGTATAAGTCCTCTGAGACACAACGAAATAAACAAGAGTCCCTCACGCAGTGAAATATTGAAAAAAATATTGTGGTTTGTTTTCTTTTTTTGGTTTTGAGGAGATAGCAGATCTTTCCACAGGTACAACTTACTTTAATAAACAAGCCCTGCACCTTCCAGCAGGAGTAAAGTACAGGTATATTCACTTTGAGATCTCTTTGTACTCCTAGAGTTGACAATTCAGAATCTGGCTTTCAGTGAACAAATAGCTGAGTTCTGTGAAGTTATGGATAACCTTAAAAGGTGCTGATGGAAACTGAGACCATATAGTACCTTATAGATTTTTTTTCTTTATTTAAATGCATGCCATTTCTGAAGATGTAATTTAGGAACACAACAATATTTGTCTGACTGACAAGGAGCTTTCTGCAAGAGATAGTATGTATGACTTTGAATCTTCAAACTAAAAATGTATAGCTAGGAACACAAAAAAAAAACATAGATATGCAAAGGAAAAAAAAAAACCCTACTATACATTCATTTCCCGATGAACACATAAATAAGCTTTAAGGCCTTAAAATGGTCCTTTCCCTAATGACTCCCTAAAATATGAACAGCATTCATTGCTGCTTGATGATAATAGTGACCTTATAATAGTTTCCATGGAAAGAATTCTGAGATCATAAACAGTGACGAAGTGAGTTTGTTAGTTACCAAACATACGCATTCCAAAGGTACATGACATTTAATTCAAATCTATTTTTAGAAATCATAGGAAAATGAAGACAAATTAACTTTTTCCAGCAGAAGCACGTACATTGCATTTCCAAATACAATTACAGATGAGAACTTCTAATTGGCTATTATTAGAAATCAAGTCATTTCTGTTACACACTCTAAGCTCTTCTCCAAAACAGGGTGTTTAAAAGGCAGCATTTAGGATAGACTCAGTGAACTAAGTGTCTGAGTCAGATGACCTAAATTCCTCTAAGCCCCTGTGCTTAGTATTTTGTGTTAGATGACACTAGGCTGATACTCATTCAGCACCTTACTTAGGCTTTCTGAACTCCACTTCATATTACAGTGCAATGCTTCCTCACATACAGAGGCCAGGAAGCATAGCACTAGGTCTGTGACTCTCATCTTTGACGTAAAGGAATAGTGATCATTTATTGAAGATTCTCTGATCCCTGTATTGTGACCTTGTAGAGCAGTGTGCTTTGCTCTGCAGAGAGTACCTGAAACAAAAGAACTGCTTCCATTTAAGACGAAACCTTGACACAAGAGAGAGCGATTTTTCATGCACTGTCTTTATGGGTGGTGGGAAAACATTGAATAAAAGTGCGATTCTCCCCTTTCCCTTCACTGTAGAGTTCTTTAGTTATTTGTCAAAGAAATTTTCACATCTCCTAAGATCGTGTCAGTATCCTCTGATAAAAACTAAAAGCAATGACTAAGATGATCCAGTGCTTTGCTTTAGAACATAAAGCAAATATCTTTTATGCCCAAAGAAGCACTCCTCTGTTTTGTCATGCCCCTTCTTTACATCCACATGCAAATCCCTCTGACTTGGTTGTTTGTACACTTAGAAGTTTTGCTAGTTTAAGTCTGCTGGTGAAAAAAACTTACATGACTATAAGGCAGAATACTTCTACACAGAAGTAATTACACCAGCAAAAATCCCATTAGTAAAGATAGATTTATTCCACTTGGAGGGGACTCAGAACTACCTCTGCAGAAGAATCCTTTTGCCTCTGTGAATAGTTTTCTCTGGGAATGGGGAAGGAAGATAATGGTTAGGAAATTATGCCATGCAAACCTTAGAAAGTACTGACAAGCCCACCATGGCTTCCGTGCTGGAGGGAAGGTAATAATTTTCAGCCTGATGGGCTATTGTAAGGCTAAATAATGATAAGGGGAACATGTTAGATAATGAGAAACTCATAAATCACAGTGAAAAAGGTTGCATAAGTATCTAGAGAGCAGGAACTACCATGAAGAGGAATGTTTTGTGAGTAAAAGATGAAAATAGCTTTTATCGAGACAAAACTGCAGGAGTATGTACATATTTTAAGAACTTAATATAATCTATGTAATGCACAAAATAATTGACATTTCAGCCAAAACAGTAATAGTTCTGAATCATAAAGAATAAGTTTAAGAGGGAAAGTACATCCCCCTTTTATTCTATAATTATGCACAGCTGGGAAAACTAGCAAAATTTATGTTATGGTATAGCAGCACAGAATGAAGAGCTGCTAGATAAGGTCAGAACAGTGTTATAGGAAAAGAAAGACAGGATTTGAATGTCTCCTGAGTAAAAGTTGGAGACTTTCTCTGCAACCTTTCCTTCTACCTATGTATGATATATGGAAACTGCTCCCATATCTTAGAATCATAGAATGGTTTAAGTTAGAAGGGACCTCAAAGATCATTTAGTTTTGACCACTCTGTCATGGACAGAGACACTTTCCACTAGACCAGGTTGCTCAAAGCTCCATCCAACCTGGAACTGAACATTAGAAGGGAGGGAGCATCCAGAACTTCTCTGTACAACCTGAATTTTTTACAAATATCTAATCTAAATCTACTCTCAGTTTAAAACTCTTCTGCCTATAAAGAGTCTCTCCCCATCTTTCCCATCCAGTGGTGCCCAGGAATACCTGTATGTTTCCCCTAACACACTGATGCACCTAAATCCAGGCAGTACTTCTTTCAGGCTCATAGAATCATAGAATCATTCAGACTGGAAAAGACCAACAATCACCAAGTCCAACCATCAGCCCTACTCTACAAAGTTCACCCCTAAACCATATCCCCAGGGACCACATCTAAACAATCTTTAAACACATCCAGAGGTGGCGACTTTACCACCTCCCTGGGCAGTCTGTTCCAATGCCTGACCATTCTTTCTGTGAAAAAACTTTTCCTAATGTCCAGTCCAAACCTATACTGTTGCAGTTTGAGGCCATTCCCTCTTGTTCTATTGCTAATTACCTGTGGGAAGAGACCAGCACCAACTTCTGTACAATGTCATTGTAGACAGTGATGAGGTCTCCCCTTAGCCTCCTCTTCTTCAAACTGAACAGCCCCAGCTTCTTCAGTCACTCTTCAAAAGATTTATTCTCCAGGCACTTCACCAGCTTCATTGCCCTCCACTGCACTGTCGTGGTAGGCCTGAAAAGGCCAAGGTGGGTTTGAACATGTCCTGGCTTGCCCGCGTATGCTCCCCTGCACACCCACACCCCCCCCCCCCCCCCACGCCCNAGGTGTTCCAGTTTTGCCTGTTCCCTGTATGTATAAATTTCCAAACCGTGCATTTTTGAACCTTGTATATAAGTTTTGTGGCGAGATTTAATGTTAATAAACAGTTTTCATAGTTATTAACAATCTCTGCCTGGATATGGAAAATTTATATCATTATTAATTTTGAATACTTTCATTGCATGCATTCACTCCAGCACCTTGACATCTCTCTTGTATTGAGGTGCCCAAAAGTGATTACAGTATTTGAGATGTGGCCTCACCAGAGCAGAGCACAAGGGGACAATCACGTCCCTACTCCTGCTGGACACAGCATCTCTAATTACAAGACAGAACGCCATCAACTTTCTTGACCACCTGGGCACACTGCTTGCTCATATTCATCTGCTTGTGAATTAGAACCTCCAGGTCCCCTTCTCCCAGACGACTTTCCAGCCACATTTCCCCAAGCCTGTAGCGTTGCGTGGTGTTGTTGTGACCCAAGTGCAGGACCTGGCACTCAGCCTTATCGAAGCTCATGCCATTAACGTTGGCCCATTGATCCAACCTATCCAAGTCTCTCTGTAGAGCCTTCCTACCCTCGTGCAGGTCAACACTCCCACCTAACTTGGTGTCATCTCCAAACATACTGACAACCAAAGATGTCAAACAGAAGCGGTCCAAACACTGTCTTCTGCTTGAAACAATATTTTGTGGTAGACATTTCAAGAGAAAGCTCTAACACTCCATTAATTGAAAGCTAGGGCTAAAGAGCTTCCTCATAGTTTTTTGCAAGAGAGAAGCTGGTTTCTGTTGGTTAATGTTTTGGTTATCATATTTGTATAATGGACAATGAAGAAAGATTTCTTTGTGTTACAGAGGATATTCAGCTCACACGATGACAGCTATTGTAGTGTAACCTGAAATGCTTTGCAGCAGGGTGACATGCTATGATTGCAGAATGCTTTGCTGCTAGTGTTAATAAACACATTGCATTTAATTTCCAAAACAGACACTGTAAATCAACCATTTGAATTAACTGCTGTATTTTTCCAGTAGTGGGATTTTTTCTCATCTGTGGATGTCTTTTTTACTACAATAATTTTCTTGATACGTTCAAATGAGCTCAAAGTGCACTTTGGAAGAGCTCATAAAAAGAAGGAAAGTAGTTTCTTTGAAGCAGTAGAAGCCCTACAATGTTTGACTGTTAGCTTGTTTCATAAATAGTGCAGTAAACCCTGATGTTCACTCTTCTCTGCAGCCTCTATAATTAAAGGGTGATGGGCCAGATCATGAATGCCTTATTCAAAGTGAGACTGCTTGTGGTACAAAGTACTCTCCAGAGTGAGTAAGTGCATCATAATTTGGGCTGCTGAGTTTAGTAATAGACTGCTGTATAAATAGGTCCTTGGAAAGTACCAGAGTGTTTGAACCATTGTAATTGCATTAATATAGCTGACAATAATCAGTGGAGAATATTCTGGCATCTTCCAGTAAATTTGTATTGTACCTGTGCAAAGGTTACTCTTGTAAGTCTGTGCTTATATTGAGAAGTGTGTGTGGCTTGTGCACACACTTGTGTTTCTACTCAGAGGCAGTTGTGCAGACATGAAAAAATCTTCATATTCCTCACAAGTTTAAGAATCCAAGGTCTTAATGTATTGACATCCCTGATGAAGATGAGAGACAGTGACTTTTAAAGTCTTTTGTTGCTATTGGTGTTCTGGAGACCAGTGACAAGTGGCGTCCCTCAGGGGTCAGTGCTGGGACCAGTGCTGTTTAACATCTGTGTCAGTGACATGGACAGAGGAATTGAGTGCACCCTCAGCAAGATTGCAGATGACACCAAGCTGTGTGACACAATCGACTTGCTAGAGGGCAGGGATGGCATCCAGAGGGACCTGGACAGGCTGGAGAGGTGGGCCCAGGTCAACCTCATGACATTCAACAAGGCCAAGTGTAAGGTCCTGCACCTGGGTAGGCACAATCCCAAACACAAATCCAGGCTGGGTGGGGAATGGCTGGAGAGCAGCCCTGAGGAAAAGGACCTGGGGGTCTGGGTTGATNTCTGTCTATTCAAAATCAGAACATAAATAGTAAACATGTCTGTAGGAATTGCATTTGTTGCAGTACATAGAACAGAAACCTTACCATTCTATGATCTTATGATTCTTTATTGCACGTATGTTTGGCAAGCCTCACATTTTCAAGATATTTATACTCTTAAGGATATAGAGAGATGCTTTAAAAGACTTTAAACATATAGTTTCTTTCTATTGGATCTATGTGATTTAATCTACACAGAAACTGAAAATTACCACTTCACATGTATATCTTGAGAATTTGATTCTACTTGATTCTTTGTCTAACACTGTTTCAGCTCTTATTAAACAAAAAATCAATATTGATGCTTTCTATATATATTGTAAATATTTGCAATATTTCAGAGTTATTGCAATAAATCATAAAACTTAAAAATGAGCACTTAGCTTCCAAGAGCAAATGATTAGTACTCTTTAATAATCTTATCAAAAGTACACTCTATTGGCTACTTTTATGCTAATTCTCAATTCCTGTCTGCTTTTGAGTTGTGTGCTCTGAAACCTCCTTTGGCTGCATGTTTCTCTGATCTGTGGGTCTCCCTGGTGCATGTTCTGGCATTCTTTTTTTTCAGTCTTTCACATAAATAGGATGCCACAGTACAGTTGCCCTACATCATCACAATAGTTCTGAGTGTCTAATTTACAAGTAGCTTAATTCTATACACTCCCATACCTGTAAAATCACGGATCATGTGGCAGCAGATGCAGACAGTCATTAAGCATGTAAGGATTCCAAAATCTGCCTTTTGCTAAGTCTTTACTTAGGCTAGTACAAGAAATGTGTTAATCTGCACAGTGCAGTTAAATACTTGCATGCATTTGCTTATCTCACTTTCATCAGTATTCTTAAAAATAATTTACACAAATTCTGTGCTCAGTTAGTAATTTATAATCCCTCTTCCTTTCTGTGACTTCTTTCCTTAATTATGGTGTGTATCTGCCTCCACTTTGCAATCTGTTTCCTTCCTCTTTAGCTAATGCACAGCTCTGCTATAAATGTATCCCTTATATTTTTATGAATCTTTTCTTCACTTCTCCACTCCTGATCTGTTTTGCTCACAGTCTGGCAGGTGCCATATTTTGTGTGTCCCAGTTCTGGTATCTTGAATGTTTATTCTTCCAGCTGAACTGTCCATGTCACTAAGTTACAGAGCTCTAGCAGCTGGTGTGAGCCATTGGGAGCAAAACAGTGCTAGGGAAAAAGCCAGCAAATAACGGGCATGGAAGACTCCTGGTCCAATATTGCATCCACTGGCAGACATTTCATTTAGCAACACAAATGTACCCAAACAACCTCCATCTCCACATCCTGTTTTTACAGTTACGTAACTTCATTAGCTTCAAATAGCTACTCTTCATTTAAATTCACAGGAAAAACATGAAGATATAGAGGTTTCAGTCATCAGAGCTACTTACGTATCATTTTAACCAAAATATTTTTCAAATGGCCATGCACCTTGTAGCCAAATTTAAAATAATAATAATAATCCTTTACTTGCTGTCTCAGATGGATAAAGTCAGTTGCTCTTAATGAAATTTTGGATGCTCAAGAGTAATCAATAGGTGAATTTCATTTCTGTCAGTAGCAGTGACTATTTTAGGGTTTAGATTTAGGTTTAAGAAATACTTTCTAAAACTCCACTTCTGACTTCTTAATACTATACAACAAAGGATCCCTGTGGCTTACATCTCTACTAATACATTTAGTCCACCTGAGAACAGCCTAACTGCCTCCCAGTAATTGTTGCAGGCCCCTGCTAACACTTTGTTGTTCCCAGAAGTTTTCTGGAAGAATATTATTTGACTTACACAAAAACAATGCCAAGGGCTGTTCAAGCAATTTAATAGTATAGAGAACTGTAGTTCAGTGCTGAGCAAAATTCGGTGATACTACTTAATGTCTTGGTATAGATGTAGTCATGGTAAAATTCAGTGAGTGAGATGCAGTTGTATTGCATCTAGACAGTAAAAAAAAAAAAAAAAAAAAAAAAAAAAAAAAAAAAAAAACAAAAAAAAAAAAGCCAAAATAAATGAGAATTTTAAGTGTAAAAAGATTTTAAAAATCCATAAAACTTCTGTATGATACACATAGTGTATGAACAGTGCTATGTATCTGCAGGTGCTGAATACCTGATTGTATAGAATGCCATAGAGTGTCTCTTAGCCCTTCATTGGTTCATGCATATAATTAATGGAAAGGAAATACCTGCTACCAAGCTGGCTTATCTTCCATAATGAAAAAGAAACAAGGACTTCAGTGCATTGGGGTGACTAGTTGAAGGCTCAGGGGTGCAGGCGGTGTTTTCATCAATCCCTCGAATGATAAGGAAAAACACTGAAAAAGGGTGGGAAACACACCTGATTAACACATGGCTCAGACTGGAGCCACCATTGGAATTTTGGGTTCTTTGATCATGGGGAAGTTTATATGGCACCTGGTCTGCTGGCAGCAGATGGAGTACAACTTTCCCAAAGGGGGAAAAGGATCCTCGTGCAGGAGTTGGCAGGGTTTGCTGGATGGGCTTTTGGCAGGGTTTACTGAAAGGGCTTTAAACTAGGCTTGAAGGGCAAAGGGGATAAAACCAGGCTTACTAGAGAAGAGCCTAAGGATGGCTTTCACTCTGCTGTCCCACTTGAGGTGGGTAATGGTGATATATGCAACAATAAAAACTCAGGGTTCACTAATAGGATAGTAACCACGGAAGTGGCTAGGAGTGGTCAGATAGCAAGAGTGAAAACTAATGGCTTAAATCCCTCTCTGAGATGCTTATATGCCAGTGCATGGCGTATGAGGAAGAAGGAACTATTGTACATCAGGGGAACCATGCCATCATTGTTATCAGAGAAACATGGTGGGATGACTCATATGGTTGGAGTGCTGCAATGGATGGCTACAGGCACTTTAGAATGGATAGGCAAGGAAATAGAGGTGGAGGAGTAGCATTGTGTGTTAAGGAGAGCTTTGACAGCCTTGAATTCACTGTTAGACACACCAAGGTGGAACATCTATGGATAAGGATAAAGGAGAAAACCAACAAGACTGATATCCTGGTGGGAGTCTGCTACAGACTACCCAACCAGGATAAAGACACTGATGATACATTCTTTTAACAACTTGGAGGTGTCTCGCATTCCCTAGACCTTGTTCTCATGGGGGACTTCACCAGACACCTGCTGGAAGTACAATACATCAGAGAATGACAACTTCCCGTTGCAGCTGGTAAGTGAGCCTACTAGGGGTAGTGCCCTGCTAGACCTACTGTTTACAAACAGGGAAGGGCTGGTGGAAAATGTGGTGGTCAGCAAAACCTCTGCCTTGGACTTCTGGAGGGATGATTTTGATCTATTCAGGATGCTGTTTCAGAGAGTCCCTTGGGAAGCAGCCCTCAGAAGCAAAGGTGTCCATCAAGGCTGGGTTTACTTTATGAATGAAATTATGAAGGTGCAGAACCAGGCTGTCCCTATGTGTTGAAAACTGATCCAGTGGGAAAGATGACCAGCCTGGTTGAGAAGGGAGCTTTTGCAAGAACTCAGGAAAAAGAAAACCAAATATCACCTTTGGAAAAAGGGGCAAGCATTTAAGGACATTGTAAGGTCATGTAGAAAGAGAATTAGAGATGCGAAACCTCAGTTAGAACTTAATCTGGCCAATTCTGCTAAGGATAATAAAAAGCATTTTTATAAATATTTTAAAAACAAAAAGAGAGCCAGTGAAAATCTCCATTCCTTATTGGATGAAGGGGAGAACATAATAATGGAAGACAAGGAAAAGGCTAAGATACTTAACAGTATTTTTGCCTCAGTCTTTAACAAAAAGATTGGATATCCTCAGCCAGCTGGGCTCTTGAGTTGGTAGACAGGGATGGAAACCAGAATATCCCTCCTGTGTTCCAGAAGGAAGTAGTTAGTGACCTGCTGTGCCACTTAGATCCAAAGAAGTTGATGAGTCTGGATGGGATTCATTCTAGGATGCTGTCCTAGTTTTGAGCCACAAGCTGCCCAGGGCAAAAGGACAGAAAATGCATTTTATACCTTTCCAATGAGTAAAATAATAAATGTTCCACACTGATTGGATGTTTAAATGGAATTCTGTTTACAAATATATACAAAAGGTATTCAAGTTAAAGGATACGGGTCAAGAACTGGCTGGATAGCCAGGCCCAGAGAGTGGTGGTGAATGGTGCCACATCCAGTTGGCAGCTGTCACTAGTGGCGTGCCTCAGGGATCAGTGCTGGGCCCAGACCAGTATCTTTACTGATGATCTGGACCAGGGGACTGAGTCCAGCATCAGTAAGTTTGCAGATGACACCAAGTTAGGAGCAGGTGTTGATCTGTTGGAGGGTAGGAGGGCTCTGCAGAGGGACCTGGATAGGCTGGATGGGTGGGCAGAGGCNAAATTAGGCTCAGCTCTTCATCTGGGCCCACCAGGCCAAAAACTTTCCAGAGCCTTCCAGAAAACCTCCACTCCACTCATCTTTAGAAGACCCCTCCCTGCAAGAAAGAGATTAAGGTGCTAGAGGCGGTCCGGAGGAGAGCGATGAGACTGGTGAGGGGGGTGGATTGAAAATCCTTTGAGGAGAATCTGAGGGACCTGAGGGTGTTTACCTGGGGAAGAGGAGACTCAGGGGGGACCTTCTCACACTCTACAACTACCTGAAGGGAAGCTGTAGTACAGTGGGGGTTGGTCTCTTCTCCTAGGCAAGATGAGAGGGCATGGCCTGAAGCTGTGCCAAGGGAGGGTTAGGTTGGATGTTAGGAAGCACTTCTTCAGGGAAAGGGTAATTAGACAATGGAATGGACTGCCCAGGGAGATGATGGAGTTGCTGTCCTTGGAGGCATTTAAGGAGAGATTAGATGTGGTACTTAGTGACATGGTCTAGTCAGTGTGATGGCATTAGGTCCTAGGCTGGATCTCAGAGGTCTATTCCAACCTTAGATTAAGTAAACTCTGAAAATAGCACACCTGGCATGCACAGTAAGCTCTCTATTTTGCCTCAATCAGTTACACCTGTGCCAGAAGCCTTTTCTTCAGCATTTTCTGACTTTTAAATGCACAAAAGCGTAGTCCTCCCAATCACATAGTAGAGTCTTCTTAAGAGTCCAGGAAGGTGTAATAGGCTGCATAGTTGATTGGCATCTTCACTGTGTTAATTACATGCTTTTCTGTGAATATAGGCATATAACATACATTCATAACATGCAACTGCATTTTTTGGTATACAGGAATTGTTAGACACACGATCTACTTCACAGTGGAGCAGTGGCATTTGCATCAGTTGTATAAAACACTGCTGCATGGCTGATGAAATGGAAAACACCCAAGTAAAAAGATACAAACATTTTTCATTTTCCTAGGGGTTTATAGGGAACCAACCTTCCTTCCTTCCTTCCTTCCTTCCACTCTCCCTTCCTTCCTGTTTGCTTTTCTTCCTGTTTGCTTTTCTTCCAGATGCAGCTCCTAAGGCAGCCATGTAAGCCTGTGCAAATATAAAATGAAACTGGACAATTTTTATGTGGCTTATATGTTAATTACCATCTCCACAAACAAAATAAAAATAGCTTGGAGAAAATCTTGCCCTGTTTTCAGGCTTACTAAAACTGAAGTAGGCTCAGTTCATGCTTTGACTAGCTGGGAAACATAGGTTATGAATTAGTAGGAGGAAATGTGTGTGCAGTGTTTGATGATAATGAGAACAGCTGAGAAACTCTTTCACTGTGAATACATGAATGAATGTAGAGATTCAAAGCCTAACAGTAGCTTTCTTAGTTATTCTGATCAACAAACTATTAAAAATTTCTAGCAAGTGAGATTCTGCCAGTATATAATTTTTATTCTGTTACCTCTGCATTATTTGAAACAAGTCAGTGACGCAAAAAAGAAAACTAAACCAAAGTGCTGGAGAAACTGTAACATGCCACAGGTATAAAGTCCTCTGAGAAAAAAAACTTTGTATTTCTATAAGTGGGTTTTCTGTTGTGGCGAATACTGAATTAGTACACCAAAACAAACAAACAAACAAAAAAAAAAAAAACCAAACCCACCACCAAAAAACCCCACACCAAGTGGCAGAGATCCCTACTGTCTGCATATCAGAAGCAAACTGGAACAGTGGGGAAGTCAGAACCATTGCTACAAATAACAACTTTCTCACCAGGGCTTTGATTGGAGATTTTTTTTAATTTTGGAGATTTTCAGGAGGGAGGAAAAAATTTGTCAACTTGTTCATTATGCTGCAGTAATTAAAAACAAACAAACAAACAAAAAGCCAAGAAAACCTTTAAACTAAATTGCTTTTTTTTTTTTCTTTCCTTTTTCTTTTTCCCTGACATCTAGGTCACAGTCCTTTTTTTCCTTGTTTTTCCTTCCAGAACCTAATTTCATGGACTCAGTGTGATTATATATGAATGAAGTCCCTGTCACCCAGAAAGGACAAGGTCAATACAGATGAAAAATAGACACAACAATAATCCTTTTAGAAAGGAATAATGGCATTCATATTCATAATGGTAAATTTTAATCAAATAGCACAAAAAGGCCCAGGAACACAAAGGCTAGATAGCTAGTGAAGAACTCCTTACTCAGTTATTGGTAATAATAATAACAGAATTCATCATTTGATTTTAAATGTCAAAATGAAACAAGTTCACATAACCATCTTCAAGGGAAAAAAAAAAGGGTAAAATAAATGGACTGAGTTTCATTAGAGCCCCTTAAAAACTGAAGGGAGGGAGAAGTGAAGGGACCAAATACCTGTGGATAGAGACAAGTTAGAAAATAGAAATTCATTGCCATGAAAAATGTTCTTTGGGACATTTGAAGTGGAAGTCTGACATCTGAAATATACTGCATGTTTTGCAATGGTGAAAGCCTCTGTTACATCCGAGCAGCATTTTCAGGTGGTTGCATGGTGAAAATTGAAAGCAGATCTTAAACATTTGCATTTTTCATCATTTGTTTTCACTGGGGCTAGTGTTCTTTCCCATAGTATTTATAGTGACAGCAGAGTTTCAATGTGAGCTGAGCTTTTACTATTGTTTTGGTTTTAGCTGCCAGGAAAAAACTGACCTCTTGCAGCCTTCACCAAGTCTGGCTTGTGTTTAGATGGATGATCAACTACATTTCAGTTTAAGTGAA
This sequence comes from Ramphastos sulfuratus, assembly GCA_013399055.1. Taxonomy (NCBI): domain Eukaryota; kingdom Metazoa; phylum Chordata; class Aves; order Piciformes; family Ramphastidae; genus Ramphastos; species Ramphastos sulfuratus. The sequence continues at coordinate 27,593 of WBNM01021196.1, forward strand.
AATAGCTTTATGCAGAAATACATTGAGTGCCAGCATCCTGAACATGCAAGAAAGGAAGAACTAACAGTCCCTTCTTCATCCTATTACATGGTCAGCATAAAAAAGAGGTAATAAGAACAGGCCTTGCCTTCAAGTGAGGGAAGATTATTTCCCCCGTGGAGTGCCTCACCATAAAAATGGTGTGAGAAGGCCGTGAAATAAGAAAAGCAACTGCTCTTTTGCTTCTGCCCTTCTGCAGACACTGTGCCTGGTTTGCTGAGGATTGGAGGGTATGCTGCATTCATTAGGAGACTGTAGGAAACAAGCACGCAGCACATATGGGAAATCCGGAGGGTCATTGTGCTTCCCTCATAAGGAACATCTCCTGTTGATCCCTCAAGGACAGTGTCCATTCAGGTGACATCCTCCTGAAAGGCAGCTAAGTTTGTTATGAAGTACTAAATGCATAAAACAGTACAATTAAAAAAATACCTAAACTCAAGGTAATGTCAGTAAGCCTGGACAGAAGGCTTGATTTGCCTTTCTTTCTACACGTCATCTATTAGTTTCCTGTGGGAGACAAAAGTCTGTGTAAGCAAGAAACCACAATCTTTCACAGAGAACCTTGAAAAGAAAAATAAATATACCCTGTCAATCTGTTAGCTCAGACTGAGATATAAGCAAATGTTAGGAGATGAGAAATGAAGTGTATTCTTCCTCAGAAATGAAAGAAAATATTAAACCAAAACACTATTAGTACTATTAGTGTTCTGAGTGTCTAATCAGAGCACATGCTCAGGGCGTAATTCTACAGTCCCATCCACAGCTGAAACATCTTTGTCATTGTCTGTTAGTTCATGACCACATTTTTGTGGACAATAAGGTAAACCTGAATGTAAGACAGTGCAGTGAATATATTCATGCGCAGAACCATGTAAGCACTGTTCAGAACACAGGAAAATTATTTTCATAACTGTGTATCAACTAATCTCACAAAGGAATCAAAATGGATTCTCATGAGGAATCAAATTGGATTCTTCAGGCAGGCAAATTTTCTTGCAAACAGTTGTCTCACTTCTTTTAAGACATTGGAAGGCAAAATGTTGCTACAGGCCTGCAAAGTTATAACCTAAGCAAACCTCTTGATTCAGATTCAAAGAAAGGAGAAGATGGAGAAAAAAACAAAAGAACTCACCAAATCCCACTGTTTATTTTGTTGTAGCTTTAAACATAACAAATAGTCAAACTTAGTTATTTTGTATTTTATTGGGGCGGGGGGAAGGGGGAGGCAGGAGGTGGGGAAAGAGAGAGAGAGAAACTCTCACCAAAACCACAAGCTTTGTTGCCTGGCTTTAGTCTCCGGTCAAACTTTAGGGCAAATTTATAAGCCATGTAATATGTTAGGATTTAGCAGGTCTGCTAACACAGTCTTCTGCTATGGTGCTCACAACAGCAATAAATAAGCCTTGCACTTTTGATTTATGATAACGTAAGAGCTTGATCTACATTCCATCAAACTCAATGAGAGTCTCTCCATTGACTTCAATGGAAGCTGAATCAGGCATATGAATGAGATGGGAGACAATCTTGGAGAGCTTAACTCAGAACTGAGACTCATGAGGACTCAAACAGATCAGGAAAAGTTTTACTATTCTTTCCCCTCCTCACCTCCCAAAAGGACATCTGTGAACCGATCATGAAAATTTGAGGCTCATGGTTGTGTACATGGTGCATGAATCAGCCCTAGCCCCTGCCTTTGTTCAGAGGTACTTACTGGGATTTTGTAGATAAGGATTCCTAGCATCCTCTAAAGCAAACAGGGACCATGAAGGAAGAGGAAAATTGTGGCATTTTAGGTCACAAGTGAAACACAATTGCCAACACAGGTCCTTCAGCAGCCTCAGCTTCTCTGTGAAATCTTGGTTGAAGCAACGAAGGATGCAAGGTGTCGTTGTCATCGCAGGATGCAGAAGGAAGTAAGTATCACAGTATCGCAGTATCACCAAGGTTGGAAGAGACCTCAAAGATCATCAAGTCCAACCCATTACCACAGACCTCGAGACTAGACCATGGCACCAAGTGCCACGTCCAAACCTGCCTTGAACACCTCCAGGGACAGTGACTCCACCACCTTCCTGGGCAGCCCATTCCAGTAATGAATGACTCTCTCAGTGAAGAACTTTCTCCTCACCTCGAGCCTAAACTTCCTCTGGCACAGCTTGAGACTGCATCCTCTTGTTCTGGTGCTGGTTGCCTGAGAGAAGAAAGCAACCTCCTCCTGGCCACAACCACCCTTCAGGTAGTTGTAGACAGCAAGAAGGTCTCCCCTGAGCCTCCTCTTCACCAGGCTAAACAATCCCAGCTCCCTCAGCCTCTCCTCATAGGGCTTGTGCTCGAGGCCTCTCACCAGCCTCGTTGCCCTTCTCTGGACACGCTCAAGCACCTCAATGTCCTTCTTAAATTGAGGGGCCCAGAACTGGACACAGTACTCAAGGTGTGGCCTAACCAGTGCAGAGTACAGGGGGAGAATGACCTCCCTGCTCCTGCTGGCCACACTATTCCTGATGCAGGCCAGGATGCCATTGGCCTTCTTGGCCACCTGGGCACACTGCTGGCTCATGTTTAGGTGGGTGTCAATCAGCACCCCCAGATCCCTTTCTGTTTGGCTGCTCTCCAGCCACTCCGACCCCAGCCTGTAGCTCTGCATGGGGTTGTTGTGGCCAAAGTGCAGCACCTGGCACTTGGATTTGTTGAAAACCATCCCATTGGACTCTGCCCATCTGTCCAGGCGCTCGAGGTCCCGCTGCAGAGCCCTTCTGCCCTCCAACCCACCAACATCTGCCCCCAGCTTGGTGTCATCTGCAAACTTGCTGATGACTGTCTTGATGCCCTCGTCCAGATCATCAATGAAGATGTTAAAGAGGGTGGGGCCCAGTACTGATCCCTGGGGGACGCCGCTAGTGACAGGTCTCCAGCTGGATGTGGCACCCTTCACCACCACTCTCTGGGCTCGGCCCTCCAGCCAGTTCCTAAACCAGCACAGAGTGTTGCCATCCAACTAACCCAGCACAGAGTGTTGCCATCCAAAGTAGAAACAGTCATCAAAAAACAGCCTTCTCTTGTCGTGTTTGATACTGAACCACAACTGCCTGATGTGAAGACATTCTTACAGAAATAATGAAGAGGGAAAGAAGTACAACTAGGTTGACCAGTTGCTTCCATGCAGCCAAATTCCACTCAGAAATTTGTAAAGCCAAGGTAGCCTCTCACTGAAACTTCAAAACAGAGTTTATTGGTAAATTATTTCCTCTTCAATTTTTTACATCCTGAACTAGAGTAACACAGTGCTTATATAATTGATGCTCCAGGGTAAAAGTGTCACCCTTCTGTTAAGTTGACCAGTAACTTCAAAGCACTTTTAAAAAACTAGAAATTCTGTATACTCTTCACACCAAGTGGTGCAATGCAATACATTTGTTACCTTTTGCAGTTAGGCTCTTAAAGCTCTTTGTGTGTCAAGAGAAAAATGTGTTTCTTTGCTATTATTCATTTATACTTTTGTCAGAGTGCTCTGACATCCTGGAGCTGCATTTGATTTTAAAATCACTACGGTTGTTCAGGCTTTGAGGTTAAAAAGCCACTTGGGCTAAAATTTATATCACAAAGATGCAGCTATTTTAAAGGTCATGCAATGGTTGTAACTGCATGGATTTATTTACTTTCTGACAAATTTCCCATCAAATTCACACCAACTGCAGATGAGGTTGTGCAGATAGAAGGTAATGGAATGCATATAAAGGGCGAGAAATGAAGATGGGCACAATGAAAGCCAATCCTGGATTTCATATTTAACTTCATAGAATCACAGGATGCTTTATGTTGGGAGAGACTTTCAAAGGTCATCCTGTTCAACCATTTGGCCACAGGCAGGTCAAATCCCTTTACACTTCAGCACAAATGAATACTACACAAAATTAGATCAGAATGGTTCTAACTCTTAGATTTTGGGGAAAAAAAAAAAAAAGGATATTATTTCCAGCTCTCAAAACCAGGTCACTGACTTATACTTTCATTTGCTAGAGAAATTCACCTGAAATTACAACTAAATGGAAGTCTCCATAGGATGAAAATTTAAAAAAAAAAACAAAACAAAACAAAAAACATGTAAATCATGCCAGGAAGACAGCTATTTAAAGATTTTACACAGTTTTTTTTCAGTTAAAGCATGCACTTCAGTTTTTTTAATTGCATAAATTGTGTGTGTGTACTTTTGGAGGCTATGCTTTTAACAACTTTCCACTAATTTACTTTTTTAATGACCAGAAGAAAGGTATGTTTTTCTCTGCTGTGAAATGAACACACAACTGCTGGCCAAAAACTACATGTCTGTTAAATTTAACTATTAAGAGCATGTGCTTTGGTAAATAGAGTATACTGGGAATAATTCCAACAACACAGGGCTTCACTCTTACCCTTTTTTCTTTTGAAATAACTTTCTTTACTTGCAAGATTCTCATAGGAATGCAAATGACTATTCCATAACTTTGCCTCCACTATCACTTTTCTTCGATCTTACAAGTGTCTAATAAAATACTAACTTAGTTTGTTTCTAGGGTAAAGTATACAACAGGAACATGACAGTGATCTGTGTAATCAACCTAGGTTTCCCATTCTTATTCTGCACTGGTGACACCACACCTTGAGTACTGTGTTCAATTTTGGGGCCCTTGTTACAAGAAAGAGATTGAGGTCTCTGATCTGTTAGAGAGAAGAGCAATGAAGCTGGAGAAGGGTCTGGAGAAGAGGTCTTATGAGGAGTGGCAGAGTGAAACGAAGTTTAGTCTGGAGAAGAAGAGGTTGAGACAAAACCTTATTGCTCTCTGCAGCTCCACAAAAGAAGGTTGTAGTGAGGTGGGTGTCAGTCTCTTCTGCCTAGTAACAAGTTGTAGGGACAAGAGAAAATGACCTCGAGCTGCACCAGAGGAGGTTTAGATTGCATGTAAGAATAAACATCTTTGTTGAAAAGCTGTCAAACACTGGAATAGGCTCCCCATGGGAGGTGGTTGAATTACCCTCCCTGGAGGTGTTTAAAAGACACATAGATGTGATGCTGAGGGAAACGGTTTAGCACCAGACTTGCTAGTTCGACAGTGGTCGAACTTCATGATCTTGAAGGTGTCTTCTAATCAAAACAATTCTATTATTCTATAATCAACTATCAAATATTCTTAACAGCACTTTTTATTGCATTTGTATTCTATTCACACAAATCCACCAACATTCTCTTCTAAATTTTTAGTAAGGCAATCAGCAGAGCAGATTTCTTTAAATGTGAAAAACTTGTTAATATCAGCAAATGCTCTCTTTTTAAGGAAGACAGACATGTTAATTTCCAGTGACAGGACTGTGCCATGGAACAAATTAAGTAAATGACTGTATTCAAATATGCCCTCAAAAGAAGATGTCATCTTTTGTTTATCCAAATGAGTGTGCCAATCAGCCCCTCTATGCCAGCAGTGAACTCTTTAGTGTAATCACTGAGCAATTGTTCACCTTAGTAATCCTATTACTAAATACTCATTTAGTTTACCCACATTTGGACCACAGCACTGGTCTTCTTAGGCAAAAAATTGTTCATGGGCGTGAGCAGAATTTTCACGCTCTGGTCCTTTGACATCTATATTTCATGTGTAGGGAAGGAATCTTTCCTGTTAAGCAGCCCACACACATATCAGTGCCCAAGTAGCCAAAGCCTGGCAGTGAGTCAATCACAACTGCCATTAGAGTATAGTCATCATCTACTCAATGCAATTACTTTTCTTATGGAACATGGGGCACCAGATATTTAGTTTAAAATGTTGCAGCACAGCAGAAACCCTCAGTATTTCCAACCACCTACATTTTTGGATGATGGGTGGAGTGGGGAGTGACTCTGATGTAGTATTGTGTGGATCATCTGCACCTGAAAATGTTTTCCATCTGTAAATACTACTGTAAATACTGCCCTTTTATTTATGAAACTTTCTGCCTACACAGTTCTATTTTATACATGCACGAGTATGCGTTTATATGCAGAGCTGCAACAAGTGTTACTCTGTCAGGTCTATGCCCACTGTCCTGTGGTATGATCAGCTCAGATTCTTTCTTCCACTACTTTCAGTATGGGTGTCTCCTCTGCTGGGCTTGTTCCAGCTACTTCTTCACTATTTCTAGCTTATTTTCATACTGTGTTCCTTCCCACAGTCTCGCATGATCCCAGCTGAATGTTGTCACAACTGTATATGTGTGTGTATGAATCAGAAACTTGGAGCTGCATACATGGACAGTAAGAGGGCAACTTAGCTGGTGGCCAAGATCTGCTAAAACTCTGCAAAAGAGTGGCATTTTTTCACACAGATGTGATGGGTTTGGTAACACTCCAGTTTTATCCAAGGAGTAATCCCAGCATGGAAAATGTTTATGGTTGTCCTTGGAAACAGTTCTTTTTAAAATAATGTTTACACTGGTTTGATACTAGAATTTTAGAAAATGCTAGTTCTTGAAGAAACAGAACAAAAAAACTGATAAAAATAATAGATACATAAAGGATTGGTTTTGAAAATACACTGGTACATAATGGTGCTCAGCAGCACTATTATTATTACAAGTTGCTCAAAGTTTCCACTCGCAATCGATTTTTTACAGAATGCAATGTCCTGGACAACTCAAAGCATAGTTTGGTCAGATTTCACATACAGGGTAACTATAATCTCAGCAAGGCACTGTTAATACATCTGCTTAAACCCAGAACTATCCTGACCTCAGGACCCTTTGTAAAACAAAATACTCCTCTCACTGAAGAGAAAATAGACCTGACATAAACAAGTACAGAAGAAATGTACATTTGAGGGTTTTCTAAAGCTTTTACATTGATAAGCTTGCTTACCAGTGATGAAGAGCAATTCGCAGGGTGCTGCAGAAAAAGCAGTGAAAGGTTTGGGATCTGAAAGACGCTACTCAATATATTCAAATGATTACTGTGTTGGAGGAACTGCAGCCTCCTACCAAGAAACAAGCAGCACCAGATCATTCGTATGCCTGAAGGAGGTATGTGGAAAGAATTAAGTAAAGCCATTTGATTTTTACCTGGTGGGAGGTTTGGGGTGGATTGCAGAATGAAGGAGATGAGACACACGAAGCTTTGGAAACCCACTCTATAGATGGAGATTGCAAGCCACATACTAATTGCCTACCCACACAAGACTGGTGGCAAAGCAGAAACGTGGGTGCTGTGAGTGGGGGTGGCTGTAAATATTGAAGGATGAGAGATATTCCCCAGGCTTTGCACACTGGCAAGAAGTGGTCAAAGCTGAGGTGGTTTTGGGGCACTTAACATCTTTTTTAATCCTGAAAGCATACCATGAAAAGGGGCTCTGTGGCTTAATACACCAGTACTAAAAAGGATTTCTCTGGATTTAACCAAACAATACATGGATAGTGGCAGTAAACTGGATATATAAAACCAAAACATTCTTCATCTTTGCTTTATATACTGGGAATTATACAAAAGAACCTGTAAATCTACAGTCCTTTGCCATGAAATTTCCGCTTTAAAAAGCTTCAGCATCTCAGCATGAGGTACAGGAACCAAGGAACCATAATAGAATCTCTGGATTTTAATCTGTGACTATTTTTGAGTGGCATAAGATGAAAGAACAAGTTGAAGGAAACCATGCTGCAATCAGTGATCCTTGAACCTTTGCATTAAATTTTGGACTGATGACCAAGATCTTGACATATATCAAGGTTTCATTTAAAACTTCATCTTGGCTTACTCTTTCTCTGAAGTTGTACAATTTCTTGTATTCTGCATCTTATCACTTTGCTGTCTCCTAAGAAACTGAGTGATAAAGGAGTAGCTGAGGTTTTTTCCCTGTAGTGTAATTTTTGAGGCGGCAGAGCAACAACTTGTGAGTGCACTGGTTTATCTACCATTGCTACAGTTTCTGTTATTTAGAACTGGTCTGTTGGTGTATTTAATCTTTAACTCTTTTGGTCTTTTGAATTTTAGGTATCAGCAAACCATGCGAGCTATTTTTGACGAGATCTTTTGAATGTTCAATGTTCTCCACTACCATGGAATTGTAGTAGCTCATAACCATTCCTGGTTTTCATCTTCAAAAAATCTCAGCCATGGTAGAATAAAACCCCTCTGATTTACATATATGGAATGCATATACAACAAGAATAAACATAACATAATATCATAGAGAAAGATGACAACTAAATCCAACTCTTTGGCAAACAACCCTGGGACACTCCTCCAATTATGCAATTCTCTAGAATTCTCCTTTTTCAGGACACACATGCATTGAAAGAAACAATTATTTTTATCCTGCTATAACTTTGAGGGGCACAACTGTTTTATTTAGCCATGCAAGAATGCTCAACAAAAAGCATCATACGCAAAATGTAACAGTGATGTGCACTACTTTTCCATAACTTATGTTTTGGGTTTTTTTTTCAGTGTGACAAATAGGGCTGTAGGCCACATCAGATGTGCTTGGAATCTTAAATGAACTAAAGAAAATATTTTCTGGAGAGCTGACCCTTCCTATATTCTGTGATATTTCACGAATTGTGTTAGCAATCTCCATTTTGCTGAAGGTTGTCCTAAGCATTTGATGTCCTTAAGGACAAGGGGGTAACTCGGGTTTTTTTCCTGCACATATCTGGGGCCTCATCCAAGTCCATTGGATCATACCCCAGTCCATACTTTTGTGTGTTCTCATAGAAAGCTTTTAGCTGTTAACTGCTGCCACATCTGCCTCTCTTTAAAATTTATTGTAATAGTTGTTGAGTCCACAATAAAATAAGGCACATATTGTATTCGTTTCTTTCTTTATTCAGCTCTAATGACTTACATATTGACGTTTTTTTTTGTTTTCTTTTGGCATTTTTTTTTGTTTGGTTTTTTTTTTGTTTGTTTTTCTTTTAATTTCTACAGGAAACCTCTGGAAAGACACATGAACAATCATCCCAGCATTGAGTCGTTTGAATCTTTACAGCCACTTATACAACTTGAACATTAAAATTTTAATCTATAATGACCCCTTCCTACTTCTGGCCGACTTCACAGTGTCTGCTCACCTTGACTCTATAGACTGCTTTTTTTTTTTTGTGTGTGTGTGTGTGTGTGTGCTTTTGGGTTTGTTTTTTTTGCTTTACACATACCTAGGGGAATACCTGAGGGCTTTGCTATTGAGTGCTTCAAAATGTCATGGGAAAGGGAGTTCAGTATATTTTTCCTTTTAAATAGCCTAAATTAGACTGTGTTCTACTACCTGCAGAAATATTCTCACTTCTGTCACTATTGGAGAGAGCATCTTTAAAATTTTGGTTCACTATTTACAATCTATGGTCATAACTTCCCTCTCTGCAGTCAAATCTTCTTGGCACCAGAAGCTGAATCAATTCATTTTTTGACTCTTGTCTTTTGACAGACACATATTCCTGTGGCATTCTTCTTATGAACTCTCTTGGAATGTGCCCAGGATTTTATTTTTGTTTTAATTCCTTCCAAATTTCATTCCACCCTCACTAACACAGAATTTTAATTCTTCCCTGCTGGTAGCAAGCAGCCTTGTTGTAATGTTGGAGAAATATGTTAAAGATACTTCTTTTTTATTTTCTTCTCTTTTCATCACACCCTCAAAATTCTTGGTCTGTGCCAGTAGTATGAAGGGACACTGACCAAAGCAGACATCGTTCTGCCACCCTTGAAGCTCAAGGCCAGAGAGAGTGGAAGAGTGTAGGTGTCCCCTCTCCCTTGACTCAGGCCAGCTCCAAAGCACAATGAGAACCTGAGCTGTGCAGTGCCCATGTGTTTTGTTGACGTGCACGAATGGCTGGGATGTTTCTTAACTCTTTGCAATCAAAGCTTGGTTGTTTAGCCAAGCCAATTCAGATCACTGTTCGTAACAGTTTCTTCAAGACGGATTCTCGGCACCACATGTAAGAACTCAGGCAATCTGTGCCTTCTACACCCTCACTTGTTTATGCCAGTTTATGCCTTGGATTACCTCTAGGCGAAATAGTGCCAAGCCCTTCTGTAAACAAACACAGCTATTACAAGGCATTTACACAAAGAAATGAATCTGATATTTTGCCTGGATGGTGGCAGACTGCAAATGTGCCTTGAGCTCTGGGATTAAGCAGTGCCTCAGCCGAAGGTGCTGTGCCATGTGTGGCAGAGAGTTTCCCCTGGGAGCTCCCTTGGCTGCAGCATCCCCATTAAATACAGCTGCCTTGAGGGGCACAGAAACGGTTTTGTTAGAGCTATAGAACCAACATCTTGAAACAATTTTGAGCTACCAGAAGGAACCAGGGAAAGGAGTAGCTCTCTGGTGTGGTGTTCTGTCTACCACCTAATCCTTTCAGGAGGCAAGTTGCTGCAGGCCGAACCGGTTACTGCTTTTTTGTGGCTTTTCACTTCATCTCCCATAAAAGCCAATTACATTAGGGTTTGATTCTTCACCTGGCCTTACCTGGCACCTTTCTTGCATCTACTCTTTTTGATGATGAAACCTCTGTTACTCAGAAAATTCACTACCTTATTATTATTATTATTATTACAATAGGTAGACATATTCTCATCCCTCATCTCAGATAATGGTAAAAGTGTAATACATAAATTCATCAGATTAAAAAATTGGTGCTTATTGGTAGCATTCAGCTCTTCATGATGCGTGCGTCACACAAATAAATGTATTACAGTTCCATATGCATCTTTGGCAGAGCTGCCCACCTGCTAGATGAACTAGTAGCAAGGGAAATCCCCAACAGTATGCAGAAAGGTAAAGATAGAGGTGTTACAGTTTGCCCCATGTGGGTTTTTCATTTGCTGATTTAACTAAGGTGATGGTGATACTTGGTGATGATCTTTCTACTTACAGAGATTTATTGGATTTCTTTCTCTTTATCCTTATCAGTCTTATCTTGTGTCTCTAAGATGGACTTACACCCACTTCTTTGTGTGTTATTGATCTAAAGAGTTGTGTAGGCACTTTCTCAGTAGTGGTATTGAATTCTGGCCCTTGTCCTAATGTATTCCAGGAAGTGTGCATTCCTCACTGTCAGAAATGTTCAACAAACATTATTCCTGCCACCCTCACTCACAGAAGAATCATTGGGCAGAAATGTTTGCCTTTTATAACAAGGGGTTTTCATTTTCATTAGCAAGCACAGCCTGTACTCCTGGAAACTTAGACATATTAAGAAAACTCATCCCTTTTTAAGAATCTGGAGCATGCATAATATTCTTAATCTTCTAGAGGATGGTCTCAAATAACATCATTTTCATCCACCAAATGGAACAACATATAGAAACACAGTTTATCTGTGTCTTCAATCAGTATACAACATGCTACGGGACAAACAGTGCTTGTCTCTACAGTAACTGTTCATCAGATCACTTTCTTATTCTTTTCACTTTACTTTCGTGTTGAAAGAATGTAACCTGCCTTGGAGAACATTACAAAAGCCATGGCATTTACATAACCTCTTAGCCATCCTGCCTAAAAGTTTCAGAATATGGGGTGCAAGGTTTTCTTTGTTCAGTCATTGTCCTGGTTCACCATCTGTATTTCTCAGGTCAGACTCATTAGCTATCAAAATCAACTGTCTGGAGGATCTGTATCCTTATTACTCAATGAATAATAGGGGGTATTCCTTGCAATGGCAGTCTTAGAGAAGCTTGAAGGCTTCTTTTGTATGTTGTCCCAGAAATCAGATTCTACCTAACATTGATGCAAGTTTCATAACTTATAGGTAAAGATGAAAAGACACAATTGGGTTCTGAGTTTGACTGCTCTTTGATTTTTAGAGTGTATTTACGTTTGGTCCTCATGGCTTACTGCTGCTCTGTATTTGGCTCAAAATAATTATTTTGTTTAGAGGTGTGGAATGGATAACTGCCATTCTTAACTATTTCACTACTTGACTATGATTTTTGTATAGCTAATTCTTACTTTGGTTAAGATATGACTTTTTAAAGTTGAATTAGCCCTAAATTTAAGTCTGTAAGTCTGCTTGCTACTGTGATCAAATATCAATGGCCTTTTGCAAGGGAGTAGTTTCGCTTAATATAGCTATGTAGTGCACTTGAGTTTTTAGCCAATCCTGCAAATTGTTCAGTGTCTACCTATTGCTCTGTACGTTTTTGTACTCACAATGCAGATGCTTTTGCAGGTTCTAGAGGAAAAATACAAGATGTTTCCAGTAAAAACAGGAGGTTATTTTGAGGGATGAGACGGGTCAGACTGTGACTAGCAGTGCAGATCATTACCCTTTTTTTCCCACCATTTCTGACTCACATAAGCCTGGATTAAAGGACATATGCATTAAAAATTAGTATTGCTTCTTCATGAAATGGTGCATAATTGTGTCCTGGAAAGAGAAGGGCATTCAGCTCCTGTGATTAAGATATTTCACTTTCACCTCCATTTTAAATGCCTCGTGATATACACCTCAACAAGAAAGTGTCAGTTTATTTCAATGCAACCTTCAACTGCATTCAGAGGGATATGTTATTCACCTAATGCAAGTGTGTATCTAAACCTAAGTATATAACTTTCTCTAGCTCCCACCTTTGACTTTTTATTTTAATTAGTCTGCCAACCTTTCTACCTCTACTAAGAGCACGTCCTTTAGGCACAGTTTCCCCAGACAATTCAGATAAGCGCATCCAGATCTGATCCTCCCCAGTACTGCTCTTAAACTAGGATTTGTTTATATTTCATTTAGTTTTGTGAATAAGTTTCTTTAAACAAATGAACAAACAAACAAACAAACTCATTCATTTCTGTGCAAGCATAACAATTATTCGTTAGGTTATCATTAACAACATAGGAAGTACTGATCAGGACACAAAGAAAACCCCTATTTTCTTACAGGTAACACTAGCAAGCAAATAACTTCCAAAAATTTTCAAGCTTTTATTCTGGGACAAATGTCTTGTTCTTATCTCTTGTTTCCTGTTTCAATGATATGCTAATTGTTGACTACAGACTGTATCAAGTTTTAAAGAAATTAATAGAAAGTACCAGTATAGTATGTTAAGGTAAGTGTTGCAGGGCAGGAAGGAAGGAAAAAGAAGGAAAAAAATACTGTGGGAGAAGACACGAAATGGAGTGTAATGAAAAATGTGTTAATAAAATGAAAGAGATAAGGGAAGAGTGGTTGGAAGTGAAGAAATAGCACAATTCTCTCTGAAAGAAAAACAGAAACCTACAACAGTATTTAACTATTCAGGTTGGAATTTGCTACCTTTGAACTATGATTTTCTATCCAGTAAATGAAAACTTATTATAAAATGTATGAACAAAGAAGCTTCTTATTATTCTTGAGATGTTCTTTAAAGATAGTAATCACAATTAATTAATCATAATTAGCTGTAAAATAAATTAACCAGATTATAGCAATCTAAAGAGAGATAAAAGTTGCAGGAATGTCATATTAATTTTAGTGGTTTATTTATTTAGCTGTCAAAATAACATGAAAATTTCCCTATTGATTTATTTAAAGATGACTTTCATTAGAAGTTGCATTTCTGAAGCATGTTCTTCCACAGAAATACACAACAAATTGATGCTGTTAAATGACTAGTTCAAACAGTTTCATCTAGAAAGTAAAGTGCTTTATTATCTCAGTTTGAAAATAATTTCCATGAATCCTAATAACATAATATCAAAACGAATCTGATTTCAGCCTCAGTTGCTCTTCAAATCATTAAGCTCATAGCCACATACCACCCTTGTTTTTTAAAAAATGCTTCTTCCCTATTAAGAATACTTGCTGCCTGATCCACACAGACTTCTATTATCTCTCTAAAAATGCAACAGTAAAACCCATAAGCCCCCAAATTTCCTTGACTAACCTATAGCAGTTAAGGAAGAGCAATTGATTGAAAGGGAGTAAATTTGGGGGTGGGGAAGAGTGGTGATGCGTCTATGCACTTCTTCACTCCTTCACAAGGAAGTGCTGGAGCGGGTCCAGAGNGAGCACACTCACTCCACAAACAATTTAACAGTGTGAACAACCAGCCCACAGGCTGGAAGTCTATCCTTTCTCATTGACATAAGTATATATTACAAAAACATATTAAATACTGTATCAGGAAAGACATTGTATCTTGACAGTGATGTTGTAGTACTGAGAGAGAGGTAATGGATTGCTTGGAAAATATTTGTAGAACAAACTAACATAAAGTGAAGCTAGGCTAAATATTTTAATAGTGATAGCAATCATCATTAACATCAAAGCATCATAGAATAGTCTTGTTTGGAAGGGATCTTAAAGATCATCTAATTTCCAGCCACTCTGGGACACCTTCCACTAGACCAGGTTGCTTAAAGCCCCTTCCAACCTGGCCTTGAAAGCATCCAGGGAGGGGACATCCACAATTTCCCTGGGCAACCTGTTCCAGTATCTGACCACCCTCACTGTAAAGAATTTCTTCCTAATAACCAGTCTAAATTTACCCTCTTCCAGCTTAAAGCCATTCCCCCTCATCCTATCACTACAAGCCCTTGTAAAACGTTCTTTCTCAGCTTTCTTGTAGGCCCCTTTCAAGAACTTGAAGGTCCCTATATGGTCTCCCTGGAGCCTTCTCTTCTCCAGGCTCAACAGCCTCTCTTTGAAACCTCTCTTCACAGGGAAGATGCTCCAGCCCTGTTATCATCTTCACAGCCCTCCTGTGGACCTGCTCCAACAGTTTGGTGTCACTCTTGTGCTGGAGCCCCAGAGCTTTAGTCCAGGAGAGGTCTCATGAGAGCAGAGTAGAGGGAGCCATTTAGCCTTGCATTTGGCCTTGTTGAACTTCATGAGGTTGGCATGGGCCCACCACTTAAACTTGTCCAAGGCCCTCTGGAGGGCATCCCTTTCCACAAATCTGCTGAGGGTGAACTCAATTCCACTGTCCATGTCACTGATAAATCTGTTAAACAGCACTGGTCCTGGTACCTGTGCCTGAGGTATGCCACTTGTCACTGGTCTCTGTTACTAAGTGATAGTACCAACTAAAATCCTGTCTCTCTAATAGCACTTAACTTTTGCAGCTGAAGATGTCTCTTTTATGGAAACACAGATTTTGAAGTATTTTAAAATGTAGACATCTGCCTCTGCCTTGTAACACACTGATCTGATCCAGCAAAGTACTCACATATATTCCTAGGCTTCACAGGGTTTTGTCACTTGTTTGATTCATGCCAGAGCTTTCAGCACCTACAAGGGCAAACCTTGAGTGAACTCAAAAATGTCTCCTCCTACAGCAAATAGAACACAGAACAGCTGATTTGGAAATCTTCATACTGATTTGACCATACCCCTCTCATGTAATGGTCTCACAATAGACATACCATCAATCATCTGGAAACAGAACTGATGGTTGGCAAGTATTTCCCTCCTGGCTATTCTCCCTGCCCATTTTGGAGTCCTATAATGTGGGAGATTCAGATGTCATCTCTTAACAGTAGAGCAGTCCCCTGTCATCCAGATCACTCCTCTCTTCTTGTTCTTGTGTCTAACTGTGCTCCCAGTGGAAACAACAGCAAAGTAAAGATGAAGATAATGAACCACAGATGTTAGGATATATGCAGAAGATGTACAACAGTTCAGGACTTCAAAGGGCTCTTGGTTTCCATTTTTTAGCAATTGACATAAAGCTAATGTAATTTTTGTCACTGGCTTAATAAAAATCAAGATTTTACTTTGTTTCATTTAGATGTGACTAAACAAGGAGTGGCTACAGTTAACTTTGAAACTTGATGAGCTGCAGTAAATTTGAGTTGTCTTCTTGTGAAATCTGAAATAGTTGGTTCAGAGTGGTGATAATATCTTAGTAAAACCTGAATGAGTACATCCTACTAAACTAGTAAGATAAAGAAATGAAGCAAAGTCTCAAAATACTGAAAAGCTATTTAAGACTAGACCAGGACATATGGTGGCAAGGCTGGACTTGGAAGCACTGGGAAGATGCTTAGCCAAGGATCGAGCACTGAAGAAAGGTGAAGGACAGGACAGGCAGAAAGCAGAAGACATCTATCAGATTTAGACTGTTGTGGGGAGTCCCCAGTGGGTAGAAAGCTCTCTTCTACCTCCTCCTGCCCCACCTCATCAGCACCAGGGTTTCCCCAATTCTGTGGGTAGTGCTCCCTCAGACCCAGGGCGGGATGTGCATTTGCAAATGTGAAGGAAAGGAGAAAGCACAGAGTCATCATTCTGGGCTCAACTCAAGAATAGGACTTGCTGAGGGCTACAGAGACCTGAAGGAATTTGACTCCAACTGTAAAGTCCACAGCCAGGTGGAATTATCTATAATTTTCACATTGACTTGAAGTGACAAAGAAGCACAATGGAAGCACTGTGAAATATGTGCACTATTTTTTAACAAAACGTATCCATTTCAACATAATGCCTGGAATCTTTTACAGTGGCTCCATAATTAATCCAGAATATCTCTGATGAGGTAAATGTATTCATGCTGATGTAACTAACAGCAAATCTTGGTTCACTGTGGACATGTCTCCCATCCATTCACCCTATTTGCTACTGCTCCACCACCCCACCTCCTCTGAAATGATGGATTTTCATTAAATTGAAAACATCTCTCCTTGTGGTGTCATCACAAGCACCATAATGTGCACGTGTTGCATTGCCAAGCATTGCTTAGCAACGGGACCCTATGTTCTGCCAACTTTCTTTTCATGCTGTCAGTCTGAATTTAACTGAACTTGCTGTGTTGTGTTTCAGAGGACTGACTACATGTCAGAAACGTGACTGATGAATGCTCCAAATATACAAACAAAAACTGGGGCTGACCCTCTCTGTTTATTAGACTGTGCGAATTTCGAGAAGTCACTTTACCTTCATGTTATTCAAAGACAAATTGTTTACGATCATGATAATTAATCTTGATAAATCCTCATCAACCACTAACCAATTGGAAACTATAATTAGATACTGAGTTTTAAAAGTATATCCAAGAGGACTATATGAGTCAGCCTTCTATGGCATTTACTGGTCAAGGACCACTGTTTTACTAAAAATCACCACTCATTTATCACTTAGTCCAAGTATTGAATCTTATGCACATTTTCATTTGCAAAACCACCTATTCACTGACAATATTGTCCAGTAAAAGGATCTATATGGACTTTGAGTGTTTTTGGAGAACCTGATGATGGTTCTCATGTCACCATAAGCAGAAGACTTCTCTTGGCAATGCTCAGAGCACTGAAAAATTGGATGGAAAGGGAAATATCCCAGTGGTTAGGACACCAACTTTGCAAAACTGTATCCACTGCTCATTGCTGCAGTCTGGTTGAACAGTTCCAGTTCTACCTTTCAAGTTCAATGCATTTGAGAAACCAAAGTTGCTTTTGGTTTAAAATCATGTGGTTGGATCCTTTGCTAGTAAACTAAACTGATTTAACCTGTTATCAGCCGAATGTCATCAACTGGAGATCTGAATATTTGGTTGTGAAAAGTTTTATTTGAGGCATTACCATTTATATATATTTGCATTTTTGCATCACTTTCAATTTGTCTTATGGAAAATGCCTCTCAAATGCCTTTTTTTTTTTTTTTTAGGTTGAAAAATGGAAATACAAAACATGTATGTAAGAAAGTTTTTATTGCAGTCTGCAGCACAAAACCAACCAATCAACCAACCAACCGACCAACCCCCAAAAACAACAGCAACAGATAAAACAAGCACTAATAGTATTACTTCTATCATAATTATTAAAGGTCTCTAGATTTTTATTTCAGGTACTACCACTGTAAAAACAGCTACCACAAAAGGAGAATGGCAATCAGTATAAAGACAACCAGTACCATATTTAGGTGTCATCTGTCAATTCAGTCAGGTAAATATTGAGGATGTGTCATTCGAAATGCACCACAGTATGCAAAAACCCCATATGGGGCTCCAAGTACGACAAAAGCTCCAAAAAAGTTGTGTGCCTTTCTGAAGATGCCACTGGACCTCAGTCAGGATTCCAGGAAGCAGATGCTTAAGCTAAAATGAAGGATTCCTAGATAGCTGTAGTCAAGATATCTACAGTGGACTTACACAATTAAGCCTCAGCACTGCATCCATATTCCTCTGTTTGTCTATACACATTTACCTACACACGGTTATCTATATGCAACCCAGAACCTTCCTACAATATTGAAGTAATATCAGATGGATTTGGAAAGATTAGTACAGAGAATTCCACATGATTCCACATGATACCACATGATTCCAAAGAATCATGAGCTTAATGAGATTTTGAACATATAAGGAGTTTGTTCTTGCCAGGCAGAATATTTCTCCCAAAATATGTTCGAAAGGCATGCATCACCTATGAACAAAGTATATCTAAGCTGGCTACTGTTACATGCTAAACTAATTTTTTCTTTCTTGGGACTCTATCTAGGCAACAAAATAGGAATATGGATAAAGGACTTCTGAGAAAAAATGATTAGAAAACATCTACTAGGTCTATCCTTAACCTATCCATCCTGATAACTACACAGCTACTTAGAGGTTGGATTAAGTTGTTTGAGTTGGCAGGAACCAGTCTGCAAGAAACAGATTAGTCACTTCTGTTATAAACCATGAAAATTAGGATGGATCTTAGGTATGCTAACATGTTCCTATATTGTTTCAAAATGTATTAGTTTGTTATTTTGATAAATAGATCTTTGTCCTTCAACAATCTTTGCTTTCCTAGATCTCCTTCTGCAAATACAGCTATTGATTGGACTTTCTCCTTTCCCAGTTATATTTCTCCAGGACTAATATTTTTGTGGATATTATTTTACAGAAACTAGTCACTGAGTTCTCAAGTGGTAATGGTAATTGTGTGACTGAAGAAAGTCTGTATATGGAATGTAAGAGTTGTAATACTTATGTGTTGAAGGTATAAGCTATTCAGAGATAGGAACCATGATTTCACTGAATTCATGAGTTCTTTTCCAGTCCTACAGCTTTCTGAAAAACCAGTACCATATAAAGCCATAACTGTATATATTCAAAGACTTATCTTCAGCTCTTGATCTTGCACAAATAAATCAGTGGTAAGATAGGAAATTTTTTCCCCTTTTGTTAGAAGAAGATGCATGGAATATTTGTTGGGATTTTTTAAATCCTTACTTGTAAAACTTTGGACTATATGCACTGCATGCTCATTAGATTTCCACCTGACAGCAACCTGAGTTAGAATCATAGAATTATATAATGGTAAGTTTGGAAGGGACCTCAAAGATCATCTAGTTCCAATCCCCTGCCATAGGCAGGGACACCTCCCACTAGTACAGGTCACTCAAGGCCTCATCCAACCTGGCCTTGAACACCTCCAGGAAGGGAGAAACCACAGACTCCCTGGGCAACCTGTTCAAAGCTTATTTTAGCTCCTCTTATGCTACCATCTCACTCTAGCTGTGCTCATGCTTCTTAACCATGTTGGGGTTTAGTAGAAAAAAATCTCAAGGCACCTGAATGCCCTAAATATGAACTTGCACAAGTCCATGGGG
>WBNM01021197.1:0-14966 GCA_013399055.1 Ramphastos sulfuratus
CCCAGGCCTCCAGCTGTGGCCTTGCTCAGGCAGAGAAGGTTGCAGTGCAATCATAGAATCAGTGTGTCAGGGGCTGGAAAGGAGCTCAAAAGATCTCAGCCCAGCAGTTTGCAGTCATAGGTTCATAGATTGGTTTGGGTTGGAAGGGACCCTCAGACTCATCCAGCCCCAACCCCCTGCCATGGGCAGGGACACCTCCCACCAGCCCAGGCTGCTGAGGGCCTCATCCAGCCTGGCCTGGAACTCCTCTCTCTGAACCATGCCATGTGCTTTCTGTGCTCCCTCTCCTCCTTTCCTTTGCATTGGAGTTTCTGGCCCTGAGGTTTGGATGGAGGGCAGCAGGAGCTTCAGTGTCCATGAAAGCCATGCAAGGAAACACACCTGGGGCAGCTCAGCCCCTTCTCAGATTTCACTGGGAAACAGTGAAGAGCCTTAAACCAAACCATGGCAGGTTACTTGCATGGGGAAAGCTGTGGAGCTGCTGCAGCTCCAGTCTGAGCCCAAACCCTTCTGTCACAGCAGTTCTGCTCCTCAGCATGCAGGGACTTTCTTGGCTGTTATCTTCTGTCTCCAGGGCTAATCATCCATTGCAGGATTATCTGTGCAGGACCCTTGGTGCTGCTGAGTTGAAATGCCCAGAGCTGAGGGTCAGGAGATGTGACCAGGAGCACAGTGGAGGACCTGGACTGTGCTCAGTGGGGTCAGGAAGCACTGCATGAATATTTATGCCTTACACATGTAGCATGTTGGCCACCAGCTGCCTACTGCCTGTGCAGGGGCAGCAGCTGACATGGCCTTGGCAGCCCCAGGCACCTGCTGACACTTCCTACCAGAGCTGTGGAGCTGAGTTTGCCACTTCATTAATGCTGAGCAGGGATGAGGCTGCAGGCTGGCTGCTGTGTGTGGCTGAGCTGGAGCAGAGCATGGCCCTGGGTGAAGTGGTGCCTGAAGCCAGGTCCCTTCCAACCCCTGCCATTCTGTGACCCTGGGAAGGCTGGAAGGGAGCTCAGCCAGCCCAGCCCCTGCCAAAGCAGGGCACCCACAGCAGCTTGCCCAGCAGCACAGTGCCCAGCTGGCCTTGCAAGCTCTGCACACAAGGACACTCCACAGCCTCTCTGGGCAGCCTGCTCCAGGCCTCCAGCACCCTCACAACAAACAACTTTCTCCTCCTGCTCACATGGAGCCTCCTGGGCTCCAGTCTGTGCCCACTGCCCCTTGTGCTGTCCCTGGGCAGCACTGAGCAGAGCCTGGCCCCAGCCTCTTGCCCCCCACAGCTCCTTTGTGTCTTGCTGAGCATTGCTCAGCTGCTCTCTGGGGCTGCTCTTGTGCAGGCTCTCAGCCCCAGGGCTCTCAGCCTTTGCTGCTCCCAGAGCTGTTTCCATGCCCTCAGCATCTTCATGGCCCTCCACTGACCTTCTTCCTGCTTTGCCCCCAGCCCAGCCAGGGCACACTGTTGTGTTTTGGAGCTACTGTTTGACTTTCCTGAGGAGTTTCAGCAGCCTCCCTAGCAGCAAAACAACCCCCCTGCTTTTGACAGCGTTTGGAATGGGAGCAGGCTTCAAAGCAGAGCCTAGGTGGGTTTGTCAGCTTCAGGAAGCCTTTCTTGGAGCAGAATGCTATTGATTAAGCTCTGATGCCATCTCTTCCTTACAAGGGAGCCCAGCATCATAAACATGAGAGCTAGGAAAGATGCAATTTGGGTGTCATTAGAGCTCTGGCTGCCTGAATGCACGCAGGTGTGCCCACAGCTGCTTTCACTGTGCTGTTTTTCCTGCCCCATCCCAGCTCCAGAATGCTTGGAGATGGCTGCTGTTGAGAGCTGCTTTGCAGATAGGTCCTCTGCTCAGCTCAGCAGTTGTGTCATGCATTGATCTCCAGCCAAGAGCAGCTCTCTGCCTTGTAACCAATCTCTCCATGTAATGCTGCAAATCATAGTGCCACAGCCTGGCTTGGGTTGGAAGGGACCTCAAACTCATCCAGTGCCAACCTCTGCCATGGGCAGGGACACTTCCCACCAGCCCAGCTTGCTCAAGGCCTCATCCAGCCTGGTCTTGGACAGCTCCAAGGAGGAGGCATCCACCTAAGGCTTCCTTCCTGAAGTCTTGCCCCAACTGACAACCAAAGTTTGCATCCATGGGATGTCACCTGCATGGTGGTGGCCAAACTGGTCAAGGGCTCAGAAGGTGCTTGGAGACCCTTGGCATGGGTGGGGAATGCTCCAGAACCAGTGAGTATCAACCTGTCTTCTCCACTTCTGCTGGTTCCATAGGACAGGGACTGGCTTGTTGTTATTTTGGGGCACCTTGCTACAAGGAGGACATTGAGGGGCTGGGATGGGTCCAGAGAGGGGCAGCTAAGCTGAGGAAGGGTCTGGAGAGCAGGGCTGGGCAGGAGCAGCTGAGGGAGCTGGGGGGGTGCGGCCTGCAGCAGAGCAGGCTGAGGGCAGAGCTCATTGCTCTCTGCAGCTCCCTGAGAGGAGGCTGCAGCCAGCTGGGATTGGGCTCTGCTCCCTAGGCTCAGGTGATAGAAGGAGAGGAAATGGCCTGGGATTGTGCCAGGGGAGGGTTAGATTGGAGATGAGGAACAATTTTTTTTGCTGCCAGAGTGGTGAGGGACTGGCAGAGGCTGCCCAGGGAGGTGGTGGAGTGCCCACCCCTGGAGGTGTTTAGAAGCCCTGGAGATGTGCTGCCTGGGCTTAGTGGTGGCTTGGTGTTAATGGTTGGACTTGGATGGTGGCAAAGTCTCTGATTCTCTGACCCTGGCCATGGTCTTCTGAGAACTTTCAGGGGATTTGCCTCCAATTTAGTTTAAAGTTTTAAGCAGAGACAGACAATTATCTAGATTTAAAGCTTCCCTTCCTCTCTGCTCCAGAAGCAGACACCCTCTAAAATAAATGATGTTACTCTGCACTTCAGCAGCATCTCTCCAGTGCAGCATTTGTTAGATAGTCCTCAGTGCTCCTGCAGGAGACTCTCAAATGTCCTGCTGTGGGACAGAGGGCACAGCTGTGATTCACAACTGGTGAACATCTCAGTCTTGGCTGTAAAAAGAACAGTGTGGAAGAGGCAGAAAATTCTCTTCCTCCTCAGGAGGGTTCCTCCTGGAGCAGAGCTGCTTGGCAATGCATCCTCTGGAGGTTTGTTTGCTGTGCTCCAGGGTTTCCTGTGTGCTGAATTAGAGGGAAGAGCTTTACTAAGGAATTAATCCACCCCCATCCCAGAAGAAAAAAGATTGACAGCTCCAAAAATGCAAATCAGGGCACAGAAAAGAACCCAAAGACTGTACAGAATCTCAACTGTTGCAAGGCAAAGTGAATGGCAATGACAGGAGCAGACAGAGACTCATTACCTTAGCTGAGAGCCAGATTTAGAAGTGCCTGGGAGAAGGCTTTGTGGGGAGCTGAGGCTGCCCAAGTGAGGAAAATGAATTCCCCTCTAACTTCTGCTTTCTCCCAGCCCAGCTCAGGGGCTTGGGCAAGTGGCTGGAGAGGAAAGCTGAGCCCTGTCAGGGCTTCAGTCTGCCTGCTGTGCAGGGCTGGGTGCTGAGGCTGCAGGTGGAAGGGCTGCCTGGCTCAGGGCAGAGGAGGAGAAGCTTGGAGTGGGCAGTAGATGCTCATGGATGTGCTCAGTGCCCTTCTGGCTCATGAGGCAGCCAGTTCCCAGCTCTGGGAATCACCTTTCTACTTCTTCAGAGATGGCTTTAGGCACTAAGGGCACTGTGGGGCTTGGATTCAGACTGGGGATGAGGAAGGAGCTCTGGGCAGTGAGGGTGGGCAGACACTGGCACAGGCTGCCCAGAGGGGCTGTGGATGTGCCCTCCCTGGGGGTGTCCAAAGGCAGGCTGGATGAGACCTTGAACAACCTGGGCTGGGGGAGGTGTCCCTGGTTTGGGGGCACCACTGAGCAGAGCCTGGCCCCAGCCTCTTGCCCCCCACAGCTCCTTTGTCTCTTGCTGAGCATTGCTCAGCTGCCCTCTGGGACTGCTCTTCTGCAGGCTCTCAGCCTTTGCTGCTCCCCAGAGCTGCTCCAGGCCCCTCAGCAGCCCTGCAGCCTGCCCTGGACTCTCTTTTAATGATCTCTTAGACCCCTAAGTATCCTTGCAGAGGAGATTCAACCCAGTTTCTTCTTCACTGGCTCTGGGGCCAGATCCTTCTTTTGTTCAGGGCACAATTCCAGCTCTTGGAGCCACTGGAGAGATTTCTAATCCTATTAAAGTGGGCTGGTGAAAGTTTGCTTTGCCAAGGCTTTTGAACCTCCTTCTCAGGCCTGGAGGTCTCATTGCTTTGGGCAGCTGCTGCTGCCTTGCAAAATTGCCTCTTCTCTGGGAAGCAGAGGCTGGCAGGGCCAGAGACCCTGGGGCTGTGGCAGCTCTGCTGAGCTCCCAGCCCCAACCAAACACCTCTGAAGGGAACCTCCTTGCTCACCTGTTAAGATCTTCTGAGCTCCTCATCTGTGTTGTTGAAGGAAGATGTGGTTGTGCCTCACTCCTCTGGGCTGGGGCATGCCTGTCAGTGGTTCTTGTGTAAAGGAGGAGCAGAGCAGAAGAAAGGGGAAAGAAAGGGACAGAGAAGGAAAGAAGTGGATGGGGAAGGAGAATAGGAAGGGGAAGGATTCATTGAGTCACAGAATGATTCAGGTTGGAAGGGACCTGAAAGCTCACCCAGTGCCAGCCCCTGCCATGGGCAGGGACACCTCCCACCGGCACAGCTGGCCCAAGGCCTCATCCAGCCTGGCCTTCAACACCCTCAAGGAGAGGGCATCCACAGCCTCCCTGGGCAGCCTGTGCCAGTCTCTCCCCACCCTCACTGTCCAGAATTTCTTCTCCCTCTCCAGTCTCGATCTCCCAGCTCAAAACCATTGTCCCTTGTCCTGGCACTCCCAGGCCTTGTCCAAAGTCCCTCCCCAGCTCTCCTGGAGCCCTTTTCATATAATTACTCAGCACCAGACAAGCCCCAGGTTGCTTACAGAGCCAGAACCTTCCCCTGAGAAGCACAAGTGTGTTGAGAGAGAGCATCAGAGCTCAACATGATTAGAGAGAGCAGCCCAGCAGCCTGATAAAATCATTAATCCAATTTCTGTCTCATTTTTGCATCCTTCTTTCACCAGTACAACTCTTCCCACAGCACTTTGGAGCTGGTGGTGGGGCTGATTAAATTGCAAAGCAGACTGCAAATGAGAGGATCCATATCTAGCTCCCCTCATTATCAGTTCCAAGAAATTAAATCTCCCATAAACGATTTACTCTCCAACAAATCAAATAGACATTGGAAAGACAAAGGGCAGAGAGGCTCAGCCAGGTTGCAGCTTGGGGGAAGGAAGCAGTGATCAAAGGGAAAAAAGAATCTGATAAAGCCCAGAGCTGCCAGGTCTCCAGGTTCCTCTGCACCAGCTGGCAGCCAGTCCTGGCCTTGCCTTCACGTTGGATTCATGATGAGGCTTTGGGCAACCTGGGCTAGAGGGAGATGTCCCTGCCCCATGGCAGGGGGGTTGGAACTGGCTGAACTTTAAGGTCCCTTCCAACCCAGACCATTCTGTGACTCTATGAATCCTTCCCTTTCCTCTTCTCCTTCCTTCTCTTCCTCCTTTCTCCTTCCTTCTTCTCCCTTCTATGTCTCCTTCCTTCTAAAGGGATCTTTAAGGTCCCTTCCAACCCAAACCATTCTGTGACTCTATGAATCCTCCTCCCTCCTTCCTTCCTCTTCCTCTTTTCCTTCTCTGTCCTTCTCCTCCTTCCTTCTCCTCCCTTCTCCATGTCCTCCCTTCTAAAGGGATCTTTAGGGTCCCTCTCCCCAAACCATTCTCTGTACCTGTGGCTCTCCAAGTGCCACATTTCCACTGGCCTTGTTGATATATGTTAGGGGATTTTAACCTCCGTTTTTTGAGCCAAGGAAGAGGCAGACAAAAGTGTTTAGTGGCAGAGGAGCTCTGAGCCCCCATACTTGGCCTAATTCTGCCCTGGGTTTGTGAAGTCTATGGGAGAGTCTTTCAAGGGCAATCCTAAGTTGTGTCCTTGCATGGGTGAGCCCCAGGGAAGGTCCTTTCCCCCTCCTTGCCTTCCAGTCTGTCTTTTCATGTGCTGGGTAAAGAGTTTGAGTTGGAGCAGAGGGGAGAGCAGGGCAAAGGCTGTGGTGGTGGTGGGAATTAGAGCTCAGTTCTCCTTCCCTCTCACACCCTGGGTTTGTGTCTGTGCCCTTAGGAATTAACAAGGAGGACTCAGCAGTGACAGTGCCCAAGAATCACTCAAGGAAAGAAAAGGCAATTAAAAGCAGTTGGGAAGGAGTTCTGCCTCAGGGGGGTGGTGGGGCACTGGAACAGCTTCTCCTGAGTTGTGGAGGCTCCAAGCCTGGAGGTGTTCAGTGCCAGGCTGGATCAGGCCTTGAGCAACCTGTGCTGGTGGGAGGTGTCCCTGCCCAGGGCAGGGCTTGGCACTGGATGAGCTTTGAGGTCCCTTCCAAGCCAACCCATTCCATTTAGTGGAATCTACAGGCCTTGGGGCTTTGCCCTCTCAGGCCCCTGAGTTTTCTCTCTGAGTGCTGCCAGTGCTCTGGGAGAGCTCCATCAGTGCTCTGCTCTCACCTGCTCCATCCTGCAGGGCTCCATGCAGTACATTGTGTGCAACCACAGGCACTGAAATCTTTGACCCAATCAGATCTGCAGATAAAATGCAGAGATTAGCAGGTAATTACCTCCAGCCTTATCTTCAGCTCTCAGGATGTTCCCTATCACAAGGGCTTGTGTTTTTCTGAAAGCTGCTGCCAGCTGAGGAGGCTGTGGTGGGTCAGGGTGTGGATGGAGACCACCCTGATTGAGGTGAAACTGGAAGCATTCATTTGTGTTTAGGTTGAGATGTACCTGAGGGCTGTGCAGGACATGAAGTCCATGGACTTTTGGTGTATTTGGAAAAGCCAGAAGGGAGCTGGGCTTGCTCAGCCTGGAGAGAAGGGGGCTTAGCAGAGACCTCCTGGCTCTCCACAAACCCCTGAAGGGAGGCTGCAGGGAGGTGGGGGGTGGGCTCTGCTCCCCACTATCAGGTGAGAGGAAAGGAAATGGCCTGAAATTGTGCCAGGCTGAGGTTGGAGATGAGGCAAAATGTCTTTGCTGCAAGAGTGTCATCCAGCCAGACCCTCCATCAGCACTCAGCCCTGCCCCTGAGCACCAGCTCCACGCTGTGTCCTCTGCCTATGGAAGTGGCTACAAAGGCCCAGGGAGAGGTGGAGGAGTCCCCTTCTCTGGAGACACTCAGAGCCCACCTGGATGCTCTCTTGCATGATTGTGTGGAGCTGGGTGGCTTTAGCTAATCCCCTCCTGCCTGGTGTTAATTGCATTAGTCACACTGGCAGCCCACTAAAGCCTTTTGCCTGTGGGGATTTGGGCTGGTTTGGAGTCAGCAGTCAGTCTGCAGGATTTGGGGGCAGTTAGGGACTGCTTTATTAAAATAAACAAGATTACTGACAGGGGGAAACGTTGGCTCTGCAGGGAGGGGGAGGGAAGGGAGATGAGCAGAGATGGGTTGAAGCTGGCACAGTGTGGCAGGGATGTGTGTTCTGCTGGCAAGCCTCTGCTTTCAGGAGGGTTGCTTCTGAGTTGTTTTATCCCCTTTGGCTTTTCTCTTCCCAAACAAAACATCACTTGGCTGACAGCAGGTAATAGTTCTCTCCTGGTCTCATCATTCTCTGATCCTGCTCAACTGTAGTTTGCTGTCTGGGGCCATTCTTTGCTCCCCTGGTGATGACAGACTCAGGAAGTGCCTCTCATGAGTCCTGTGATGTCACCCCAGGTGCTGGGGGCAGCAGCTCAAGTGGCATCGTGCAGAAGCGTTGCAGGAGGTGGCATCAAGCATAAAGATGAGGTGGAGCTTGAGTTTCTCTTGCTTTGGTGAACCCAACCAAATGAACAGATCTCCAAGAGGCAAGTATCATAGAATTGTAGAATGGTTTGGGTTGGAAGGGACCTGAAGGCTCACCCAGTGCCAACCCCTGCCATGGGCAGGGACACCTCCCACCAGCACAGCTTGCTCAAGGCCTCATCCAGCCTGGCCTTGAGCACCTCCAGTCATGGCACATCCACAGCCTCTCTGGGCAGCCTGTGCCAGTGTCTGCCCACCCTCACTCTCAGGAATGTCTCCCTAACCTTCCCATCTCAATCTGCCCTCTCCCAGCTCAGAGCCACTGTCCCTCAGCCTGGCATGCCTGCTGGCAGCCACTGCTGCAGCCCTGAGCCCTGCAGGTGCCAGTCCAGCAGAATGCAGGTTTGGAGCACCTCAGTAGCTGGTTTCCAGGGCTGCCCTTGCTGCTGTGTTTCACCTCCCCAGCAGTGAGCTGCTTGGCCAGGTTTTAGGCTTTGGTGTGCTTGAGCAAAGCCTTTTCCTTAATGCCTGTAAGCCCCCCAGCTGCTGAAGGCAGGCAGCCTCCCTCTGCCTGTGAGCTGAATGCCAACAGCCTGGGCAGGGAGAGAGAGTGCTGGAAGCCAGGCAGGAGCTCCAGGCTTGGCACTCAGCTCCCATGGTTGTGGGGCTGCATCCAGGTCTTGTTTGCTGCACTGACAGGGACACAGGCCATGGGAACAGGCTGTGGGGGACCCCTGTGCTCATCCCTGGGGAGATGCCCTTCTTTGGGAAGTCTTCTGTTGTTATTTGAAGCAGCTCCTACTCTCCCAGGAGTGTCTTGTAGCCTGAAACTGCTCTGCCGTGCTCGCAGAGTAGAGTGATGGGGGTTGGGAGGGACCTCTGGAGTGGCCCAGCCCAACCCCCTCCTGCAGCAAGACGTCTCCAGCAGCCTGCCCAGGGTCACAGCAGCCAGGTGGAGGTGGAAGCTCTCCAGAGGTTCCTCGACCTGCTGGCCACAGTCTTCTTAGTGCTCCCCAGGAGACCCCTGACCTTCATGGCTGTGTCTCACAGGCAGCTTCTTGTCCCCTAGGCCTCTCAGGTCAGCTTCCCAGCTCCCCTGTCACCTGCACTGCTGGCAGGTGCAGGACTCTGCACTTGCCCTCGTTGAACTTCAGGAGGTTCCCCTCATGCTGCCCAGGTGCCACTGGGTGCCAGCAGAGCCTCCTGGTGTCCTGCTGCAGCTCCCCAGGGTTCCAGCTGCAGGAGGAGCAGGAGCAGCAGCACGGAGCCTGTGCCTGAGCAGGACTCACCTTCAGCTCTGCAGGTGGCTGGAGGGTGCCTTGCTCAGACACAGCCACGCTGGGCTGCTGCCAGGGGCTGGTGCCTGCTGCTTCAGAATAATAGAGTTGGGGTCACAGTTGCAAGGCTTCAAATGAGGAGGAGTAATGAGTGTGAGCAGCAAGCTGCAGAGGACAGGCTCCTTGGCAGCCTTACACCTGCAATTTGGGATAATTCCCCAGCAGAACATTGCTCTCCTGCTAGGGCTGCAGGATCCCACTGGCCTGGCTCTGCTCAGCACCCCTGCCCCCAGGCCCCATCCATCTGTCCCTCTCCAGCCAAAGAGGAGGTTTCACCTTGTTTGTGTCCTTCCTGACAGGAGGCTGCAGAGGGGAGGTGGCTCCGTGGCAGTGGGGGTCGTGGGGAGCAGGAGGTGGTAAAGCAGAGCTGTGGAAATGAGTGCTTTGGAAACAGCCAGGGGGAGGGGTGGGCAGCTGGGCAACTTCTCCTGGACCTTTTCTAAATCAGATAGGAGTCAGCTAAGTCCTAGAACCATAGAACTGTTGCAGCAGAAAAAGGCCTCCAAGATCATCCAGTCCAAGCAGCAACCCAACCCCAGCACTGCCACCAAACCTTGTGCCCAAGTGCCATGGCCACAGCTTTCCTGAATACCTCCAGGGATGGGGGCTCCACCACCTCCCTGGGCAGCCTCTGCCAGTCCCTGAAGGGAGAAATGTTTGACACAGGGTGGTGAGAGCCTGGCCCAGGTTGCACAGAGAGGTGGGAGATTCCCCATCCCAGCTGCTCGAGGTTCTTTTCTGCTCCATCAGTCTCTCTCCCTCCTTCCCTTTCTCTTCCCTCTAGCAGAGAGCTTCCTGGAGAGCCTCTGGCACTCCTCTGGTGACCAGCCCAGCCCTGACCCTTGACTTGCAGATTGGACAGATGTGGAGTGTGGATTCAGACTGAGCTTTTATATCTCCAGTGGCAAACCACTGCAGCTTCACCTCCATGTTGTGCAGGAGCAGAGGAGGGCCCTGTGTGCTTTCTGGCCCAGCAGCACTGTTGTGTAGGGCAGCCAGGAGCTGGCTCTGTTGTCACCAGTGCCACTGCCACAGAGGCATCAGCAGCAGGTACAAGATGCTGTGAGTGAGGATATGACAGATCCCAGCTCTGTGCTTCATCCAGAAACAATTCCTGAGGTGCTGCTCAAGGCTGTATTTTCCTCCCCTTCCCTCCAGGCTCTCTCTACCAAATAATGGTGATAAAAATACCAATTTTCCTTCCACCTGAAACAAGCAGAAGTGTAAAAGTAGCACAAAAAATAGCCAAGTGCTGTAATGCTGGGGAGTGAGGGGGAATTTAGTGTGATTGCTGCAGATTGCTGCTGCTCAGGCCTGAGTGCTTGGGCTTGGAAGCCCTTAGAAGCCTGAGGGAAAGGATCTGCTCTTTCTGAAAGCTATCAAGCAGTGAGAGACAGGACTGGAAGGACATGGGCCCTGCTCTCCTCTGGGTCAGGGGATGAGGTGGTGACCTTAGGAGATGCTCTGAGGACAAGGGGAAGGTTTGTAGGGTCTGACCTGGAAAAGCTGGAGCAGCTGCTTGGCCATGTAAGATGTGCTCATGTCTAATCCAGTGAGTGAACCTCTGCTTCACAGAACCCCAGCGTGGAGGGGCTGGAAGGGACCTCTGGAGCTCAGCCAGCCCCTGCCAAAGCAGGGCACCCACAGCAGCTTGCCCAGCAGCACAGTGCCCAGCTGGGCTTGGGAGCTCTGCACACAAGGACACTCCACAGCCTCTCTGGGCAGCCTGCTCCAGGCCTCCAGCACCCTCACAACAAACAACTTTCTCCTCCTGCTCACATGGAGCCTCCTGGACTCCAGTCTGTGCCCACTGCCCCTTGTGCTGTCCCTGGGCAGCACTGAGCAGAGCCTGGCCCCAGCCTCTTGCCCCCCACAGCTCCTTTGTGTCTTGCTGAGCATTGCTCAGCTGCCCTCTGGGGCTGCTCTTGTGCAGGCTCTCAGCCCCAGGGCTCTCAGCCTTTGCTGCTCCCAGAGCTGCTCCAGGCCCTCAGCAGCTCTGCAGCCTGCCCTGGGCTCTCCCCAGCAGTTCCCTGTCTCTCCCAAGCTGGGCAGCTGGGATTCCATAACTGTGTGAAAGGTTTCATCTCCTCTTGTGAATCTCATGTGTGTCCTAAGGACTCTCCAAGCAAGAGACTCTAAGACCTTGGTGATTGGTTTTGCTTGTTCTGTGGTCTCAGAGAGGAGAGATTTGGGGTCCTTCATGCTGAGGGTTTCCCATCCCCAGCCATGAGATCAGAGCTCCTTCTTCTGCTCTCCTAACCTTGAAAGCCCAGAGCTGGCCCCAGTGCTGCAGGTGTGAGCTCCCTAGGGCAGAGCAGAGAGGGAGAACCTCTTCATTTTCTTACCTTTTTTCAGCTTTGGAACAGGAAGGTCTCAGAGAGCTGCAAACTTCCCTGGAGTGCCTCTTTGTGCACTGTGAGTCCTTCAGCTTATCCCAAGTGCAGGCTTGGAGGAGCTGCTCCTGCATGAGAGCCATTCCTGGCTGAGGAGCTTTAAAACTCCTGCAAGGACAGGAAGGTTCCTTTGAAGGCTCCTTGGGTTTGACTTTAGGAACTTTTCCTGTGTCATCATTCTGTGGTGGGCCTTAAGGGAGAAGCTCCTGATGAGTGCCAAGTTGCTGTGGAGTGGCATAAAGCTTTCATCTGTCTGTGGTGGGACCTGCTGGTGCCAGTGTTGTAAAGCTGGAGTGATGACTCTGCTGGCCTCGGCGCTGTGCTCCTCCAGGTGCTGTTAGCTGCAGCTCCTGCTGGCTGCTGGGGCTGTGCTGGGAGCCCAGCTGGATCACTTCTGAGGATGAGTGGTGGCAATAAACTTTATACCAGCTGTAAAGACAGCCCAAATGTTTGCAGTAACCTACCTCAGATGTCCCCTCTTAAGCTCTACCAGGATAAGGAGTTGCTTGGACGATGCCCTCAGGGAACAACCCAAAACCTTCTCCCTTGTGCAGCTTGGGTTGACCTCATCACTGACCACATCTCCAAATACTGAACTGTGGAGCAGAAGCACTGAGCAGAACCAGGTCACTGTCCTCTCACTGGTCCCCACTGAACCATCACAAGGAAGGATGGTTGGGACAAGGGGCAGTGGGCACAGACTGGGGCCCAGCAGGTTCGACCTCAGCATCAGGAGAAAGGCGTTTGTTGTGAGGGTGCTGGAGGCCTGGAGCAGGCTGCCCAGAGAGGCTGGGGAGTCTCCTTCTCTGGAGACTTTAAAGCTCCACCTGGATGTGTTCCTGGGTGCCCCTGCTGTGGCAGAGGGTTGGGCTGGATGATCTCCAGAGGTCCCTTCCTACCCCCAGCCTTGTGTGATTCTGTGAAGAGGAAAGGGCCTGAAGGGGAGGTTCAGGTTGGAGATGAGGAACAATTTCTTCACTGATAGAGTGGGTAACCCCTGGAACAAGCTGGGGTGGTGGTGAAGTGCCCATCTCAAGGGGTGTTCAGAAACCTTCTAGATGTGGTGCTGAGGGCCATGGTTTGGTGGTGACCTGGCAGTGCTGGGCTCAAAGGTCTTGGAAAGCTTTTCTGACCTCAGTGATGCTGTGACTCCATGATTCAGGCACTGAGCCAGCCTGGAGAGCTGCAGTAAGAGAGGCCTGGGGCTTTCATTTGCTTTAATTAATTCATGTTTTTAAAGGGAAAAACAAAAGCTTTTACAATTGCACCAAGGAAATCATTTTGGCTGGATGCAGGAACAGGCAGAACTTCCTCTAGCTGGGGATTTTGAAGCCACTGTCTGTTAAAATTGTCTCTCCTGCCTTATGTTTGTCCTTGGTATAGTAGAGGAGGGATGGAGGAGCTGAGTTTGTTGATGTAAAGCTCTGGTTGGTGTCTTCAGCTGCTGGAGGAGCTGAGTTTGTTCAAGTAAAGCTCTGGTTGGTGTCTTCAGCTGCTGGAGGAGCTGAGTTTGTTCAAGTAAAGCTCTGGTTGGTGTCTTCAGCTGCTGGAGGAGCTGAGTTTGTTCAAGTAAAGCTCTGGTTGGTGTCTTCAGCTGCTGGAGGAGCTGNNNNGTAAAGCTCTGGTTGGTGTCTTCAGCTGCTGGAGGAGCTGAGTTTGTTCAAGTAAAGCTCTGGTTGGTGTCTTCAGCTGCTGGAGGAGCTGAGTTTGTTCAAGTAAAGCTCTGGTTGGTGTCTTCAGCTGCTGGAGGAGCTGAGTTTCTGCAAATGAAGCTGTTGGAGTTTTCAGCTCTGCCTTTACCCCCAGCTGCTGCAGCTGTCCCTCCTGAGCAGCCCGAGGCAGCCAGTGGAGCTGCAGCCAGGGCACACAGGCTGCTGCAGCCTGGTTTGGTGCAGCTCTCACCGCCGAGCTGCAGAGATCAGGAGGCTGTTGGACATCTGTCAGGGGAAGCCTGGGGACTGCTCACTGGAGTCGTTTGGAATTGGCAGGTAACAGAGAGCTGATAGCTTTTATGTGCAGGTAGAGCTCAATGAGGGCAAGCAGAGAGGGAAGGATGCTGCTGCTTTCTGGGCACCTTCAGCAGTGCGCTCCACGCGTGGCTGCTCTGCCCGACATGTGCCAGCCGCAGAGCCCTGCCACGGGTGGGAGGCAGCAGCCCACGGGGGCCTCCTCAGGAGCTCCCTCAACCATGAAGGCAGTGGAGAAAAGAGCATTTTGCTGCAGTCTGCAGCAGCACTTGGCTGCAGCTGGCCTCTCCCTCACCGTCAGGAAGAGTCTCTGGGTGTTATTCTCACCCTGAGCCTCTTCATGTGGAAGGAGCAGGAGAAAAGGAAGCAAACGAGGCAGGAGATACTAATGGCAGAGAACCCAGCTCCAGAAGTGTCAGCTCTGTGCCTTGGCTTGGAAG
Source organism: Ramphastos sulfuratus (assembly GCA_013399055.1). Classification (NCBI taxonomy): domain Eukaryota; kingdom Metazoa; phylum Chordata; class Aves; order Piciformes; family Ramphastidae; genus Ramphastos; species Ramphastos sulfuratus. Next base: position 13,983 of record WBNM01021197.1, read on the forward strand.
GGGCCTGAAAGCTCATCCAGTGCCAACTGCTGCCATGGGCAGGGACACCTCCCACCAGCCCAGGCTGCTCAAAGCCTCATCGAGCCTGGCCTTGGACACCTCCTGGGAGGAGGCAGCCACGGCCTCCCTGGGCAGCCACGGCCTCCCTGGGCAGCCTGCTTTTGCCTGGCCAAATTGAAGGCAAAGCTGTGACCTCAGACAGGTCTTTTTTGTTCTCACCTAATCCTTGCTCACTCTCTTCATTCGTTTTCCCATCTTACTTTGATAGAAATTTGAAGCTATTTTGAGCCTCTGTTTGAAAAAAACCCAACCCCAAGTGCAGCCTCCACACCAGGCAGTCTGTTGTTTTACAGCAGATACTGTGTCATCTGCTTGGCAAATTGGATGATAGGAGCAGAGCCACTCAGGAGGCAGAGCTGATAAAGAAAAACCCTTCAGGAGGCTCAGGAGCTGTGGTGCCTCTGCTCACTCAGGTTGCCAGCAGCTCCATGTTCCAACAGCAGCAACTGCTGCTCGCTGGGCACCAGCAGCCACCAGCATCTGCAGCAACAGAAGTGAGTTTGTTTGTTCCTTCCATTGCTGGATTTGTCCTGCTTTTGGTTTTCTTCCTGCATCTTCCTTTGTTTCTTTGTTGTTTCTTCTGGGCTATGCCAAAATGTTCCCTGAATTTAGGAGTGTCTCCTGCAGAGTCCTCTCTTTGCTCTGCAGCACACAGGCTGTCAGGAGCTCAGGTGCCTTGGGTTTGGGAGCTTTCTGTGCTCCTGCAGCCCAGATAGGCAAGGGGCAGTGGTTGGGGCTGCAGCACAGCCTCACCTACTCCACAGCCAGCTCCTGGGATATCAGCACATTAACTGGGATTGATAAACACAGAATCCCAACATTGGGTTGGAAGGGACCCTCCATGCTTATCTTGTCCCAGCCCCTGCAGTGAGCAGGGACAGAGAATCATAGAAAGGGTTGACTTGGAAGGGACCTGAAAGCTCA